>JARFYF010000029.1:33878268-33889160 GCA_030265395.1 Rhina ancylostomus | reverse complement strand
GGGACAACATTGTGTGCTGTAGTGTTCTATGTTCTATTTGTGGGACCTGGTTTTGCAGGAATGTGATGGCACTTTTACCCAGTAAATAATTGTAACTGTACTTAAAGCCCTTAAATAGCTGCAAAGTGTTTTGAGATGATCTCAGGACATAAAAGTTATTGCCAGTGCAATGATTTTCACATGAGGAAAAACAGTTTTATATGCCTTCTGCAATTTCAGGATCACAAGCTACTTCTTAAAAGTACTTTTAAAGGTGTACATTGAATGCAGGGAGGGCTTTCCTAGAACAGGTGAGAGGTGTTTAAATGGAGAATGAGAACTGGAGATCTGTCACTGGTAGTGAGATCCCTCTTAAATGTAAATCACCAAATACAGGTTCCTGACCAATTATTATACAGGCAGTGGTCCATGTATGTATTTTCTTTTTCTATGATTTCAGGAAAAAGAATGAGGTTGAAGTAAAGGTAGTTGCAAAAGTGATGTCCAGCTTCAAATGTGATCAAAATATATGAAACTCTCTCTTGTATGTTCTGGGCAATTGATTTTTGTTTTAAAATGATCATAAATGCTGTTCTCCATTAATTGACCAAAGATATATTTAACAAAAATATTGATGAATTCCTTGCGATCTTTGCCATCAAACACACCCCCAATATCCTGCAAAGTTCAGCTATTGAACTAAAAGACGTAGCAAAATTTGAATGATGGCCAAAGTTGTAATTCAGCTACAGACCCTCAGAATAGGAGGTGACTTCATTTGAACCATAAGGTTGCCCAATACATACATAAATCTAATGAATTTGTTGAGCTGTATATTCTTGTCACATCACTGAACAATATTAAACAATGGTTGGGGTAGAAGGGGTTATATACAATGAAACCACCATATTGAACCAAAAGTATTCTCACATTTATGATCAGAATAGGGAATAAGTATGATGTGGGTTCTTGAATCGATATATTCTTTCTGATCATAGCATGGATGGATTACTTCACTGCCCACATAATTGTGTTGCACTGATGACACTGTCTGCTTCAAGCTATTTGTTCAATTGTGGCAAGCCACTGGCTGGATGTTCCTCTGTCTTTCTGTGATAATCAGCAGCTTTTTAAGCAACATGTTAGCATGTGAAGTATAACTTTAGTAGCTAAAAGTGCAAAATAAAACAAGCTATCATACCATGTTCAGTTCCTTGTGGCAGTGGTCAATTTATTTTGCATTAAGAACTTTTCTCAGTGATGGTCTTTACTAATTTACAGTGACACCATTGTCCATTTGTGATTATGGACTTTCTCCTTGTATTCCAGTGGAGATGCTCCTCAGAGGAGGAATGGGTCAAAGTACAAACAGGAGAAACCTATGGGCTTTTCTGTGGTGTTGCTTCACTTGGTCTGAATCAATTTGAGTCATTGAAACTTGCACAATGATCACTATCAGAATTAATGACACTCTTGGAAAATTGTGAAGGAGGAACCGTGTTGGTAACTAATATGATGATTCTACGTTCAAACAATGGTTATTGAGAAATCCAACATGCACAGAGAATACTATTGGAGGATTCTCTTGTATCTCTTCCATGTGATTTATTTCATTAGCAGTTTGGCCCCAAGAGGCAGCAGGGTCTGAGACAAGGTAATGACATGATGTGCATGGATCAAGCATCACCACCAAACTCCTCGCCAGCTTTGCAATTTCTGAATTACTTTGCACTGTGGATTGGTTGGCAAAATCTAGGCCATCAATCATGCACATTACTGTGGGTCTGAGTCACATATAAAACTCTAAAAGACTCTGGCAAAACATATGGGGTTTTAATGATATTTGCATAGTGTCAAGATCTCCATTACTAATATTATTAGTATATTGTTCCCAATATCCTTAAAGAACTCCATTTGTTCCCCATTTAAACCCAGTAATCAAGCCCCCTGGTTTACTAATCTAATAACATCAGTACTGTGTATTGTGCCAGTGGTTTGGTGACTTAATACTAAAACAAATTAGGCATCATGTGCATAGCATATGCTGTGGTCAGGTGCAAGTCAAATTCACAAAGTGAACACCTAAAAGGTGTGTGTTCCTCCCTGCCCTGACTATACACCTATGAACAGGGACTCATGCTGTTTTCAGATATCAGTGAACTCAGGGCAATAAGGCTGGTGGGAAAGGGTGATAAATACTTGAAAGAGTACTGAGCTTTATCTTAAGGATATGGCCTGGTATGTCACAGGTATTGAAATTTTAACAAGTAACGTTGATCTACCTCATGAATACTGATGTCAAGATCAATTTGGCAGAATTGAAATATGCAGCAGTATTTCAGCCTAATGTTTGCTAAAAAGTCTAAAATAGTGGGAACTAAGGAAGTTAGAAATATATAGAATTATGAGAGGCACAGATAGGGTAGACAGAGTCTTTTTCCCAGGGTCGAAATGTCAAATACTAGAGGGCATAGGTTTAAGTTAAAGGGGGAAAGTTTAAAGGAGATTTACGAGGCAAGTTTTTTCTTTACACACACACACACACACACACACACACACACACACACACACACACACACAAGAGTGGTAGGTACCTGGAATGCACTGCCTGGGGAGGTGGTAGAAGCAGATATGATAGCAATGTTTAAAAGGCATTTAGACAGACACTTGAGCAGGCCTGTGATGGAGGGATGTAGACCATGTGCAGCAGATGGGTTTAGTTAGATTAGCATCATCGCTGGTGTAGACATGGTGGGTTGAAGAGCCTGTTCCTGTACTGTACTGACCCATGTTCTAAAGAACTTTGCCATTTGTAGATACAGCTGAAATTGTGTGATATGGACTCATAATTAACTCTCTGACTGGTGCTATTTTTATGCAAGAAAATTGGATACAGGATATGCAACATCATGGGAATTTGACACTGATTTGAATGTTTCTGCTGTAGATACCGAAATGAATGGCATGTATAAATAATCTTTACATGCTTCAACACTACTCATACTCGGCAAGACCAATTTGCATTCAAAATTCTAACAAAAGTGAAAGGAAAGTTTGCATACATGGCTAACCAAAGAAGTTCAGAGAGTATTAGATTCAAAGATTAGTCAAATAACATTGCCAGAGAAAAATATTAAGTCCAAGTCTTGGGAGATGTTTTAAATTCAGCAATAAAAAAAAGTGATTAATTGAGAGAGAAAAGATAGAGTGTGAAAAGGATTAGTGAAGACAAATGTAGGTCACTTATAGTCAGAAATGAGAGAATTGATAATGGGAAACAAAATGGCAGGTGCATTAAACAAATACTTTGGTTCTGTCATCGTGGAAGAGGGCACAAACTCCCAGAAATACTAGGGAACCAAAATTTGAATGAAAAGGAAGAACTAAAGAAAATTTGTGCTAGTAAAATAAAATGCTAGAGGAATTAATGGAACTGAAAGCTGATAGCTCCAACATTTACCCTTCCCAATGTTAGACTATTCAGTCTGTAGTTTCCTGTTTTCTCTCTCTGTCTTTTTTTAAGTAGCGGAGTTACATTTGCCACCTCCAGTCTATAGGAACCACTGCATAATTATGGAACTTTAGAAAATGTAAAATGAGGAGGGACTGGATTGACCAAACCTAAATTCAGAGTTTACAAAAATGAGAGATCTACTTGACACATATAATATTCTGACAGGGTGCAACAGGCTGGATGCAAGGAGGGTATTTCCCCTGGCTAGTGGAGTCTAGAACCAGGGAACACAGTTTCAGGATGGTGGGTAAAATACTAAGGACTGAGGTGAGAAGAAATTTCTTCAGTCAGAATATGGTGAACCTGTGGAATTATCGAGCACAGAGGATTGTCAAGGCCAAGTCACTGAATATACTTAACAAGGTGATAGATAGATTTCTAGGCACAAAAGGCATCAAGGAGTGTAGAGAGAGTGGAAACATGGTATTGAGATAGAGATCAGCTATGACTGTACATTGCAGGAATGGGCTTGAGGGGCCCAGTTGTTTACTCCTGCTTCCGTTTTTCTATGTTTTCATGTTTCTAAGTGGAGTCTCCAAAACTTGACAGACAAGTGTGTTTAAGGAAGTCTCTTTAGAGGAGAGATGGGGGTGGGGTGGGGGTGAATGCAGGGAGGAGGATCTGCTTTACTGAGCTATTGCCATCAATGATCAGGATAAGTGCTGTGTAGGGGGCAGGAAGGGGCTGGAGTCAGAGAGATAAAAATTAAAAGATGAGGCTGCAGGTGGGAGAGGATGAGGCAAAATGGCTGGCAATGCTAAATTTGAGGCAGGGAATATGGAGCCTTTATTGAGCAGCAGGATTGGAAATGACAAATAAGTATAGGTGGGGATTGACATGAGCAGCAGAGTTCTGATGAGTTAAGGGAATGCATGAAAAGCCAACCAGAACACCAATGATCTATAAAATGGGCAATTTATAATAAAAAAATACCATTAGCCGATATACCACTGAACAATTCTAAGATTCCTTGATCCCTAAGCACTGCCTAATAACTAGGAAGAGTGAGTGAGTTAGATTTGTATGAATTAGCATGGGAGCAGCAAAATTTGCTGGATAAAGTCAACAGGGTTGAATGAGGAACACTGACCTGGAGGGTAATGGAATTGACAAGTGTATGGATAAATAAAAGACAGATCTTGGAGGTTTAGTGGCAGATGAGCAGAGACATCGACAATGTTATTGAGGCTGGAATGGATGGATTAACAATTATGCGGCTTGTAGTCTGCAGCTCAGTTGGATCGAATTCAACAAATTGTAAAAAGTCTGGGGATTGGGGAGGGCGGCAACAATAGATTCTTGGGGACACCAGCGGTAACAGTGCAGGTGAAGCAGGAGAAAGTATTGCAAGTGATTCTTTGGCAATGAACCATCCAGGAGATGGTAGAGAAGGGCTGAAGGATGGTGTGGTCAGTTGTGTCAAGGTGATAAAAGATAAAGAGAACAATCATGCAGGATGTCATCAGTGTCTCTGAAACAATCTCACAATGTACAGATTTTAATCACAGTGACAAGTTAAAATGCCAGAGATGTTATGGCTCAGCCACAAGGCCCGGGTAAGGCTGCACAAAGAGGCTCAGACACATTCAGTCACTTTCTGCTCCTGACAGAAGGCACAGGAGTGGCTCTCACCATTTAGCAGACTGGAACATCCGACTGAAGTATGGATGGCTGGTGGTGGTACCCACTGATACACAGGGCAGCAGTTCCAGTCGGACATTGAGCTCCAAGGAAAGGCCAGCTTTGCCGTGGAGGTGCCTGTTGGATGGACTCAAGGCCAGCCAGAAGGTGGGCATGTGGGCATCCAGATTGGTAAAGTAAACTGCCAGGAGTCACTGCCAGTGGTCTGCCTTTGTGTGAGATCAGCTCATTAACACAATAGACATCTTTATTAGTCAAATGTACATCGAAATACACAGTGAAATGCATCTTTTTGCGTAGTGTTCTGCAGGGAGCCCGCAAGTGTCACCCTACTTCCGGTGCCAACACAGCATGCCCACAAATTCCTAACCCGTATATCTTTGCAATGTGGGAGGGAACCGGAGCACTCAGAGGAAACCCATGCAGACACGGGGAGAATGTACAAACTCCTTACAGACAGTGGCGGGAGTTGAACCAGGGTCGGTGGTGCTGTAAAGCGTTAGGCTAACTGTTACACTACCATGCCTCCTGGAAGAGGGTCCCTTAATTGAGCGGTCTTGGTGACAAGTAAAGGCCTTGCAGCTGAAGGGGTAAACAGCTAGAGCAACTGCAGTATCAAAGAAAAGTCATCCATTTGAGACAGATGTGCAGATGTCTCCCGCTGCTCTCTAGGGCTGGTAATTGAATTATGACCAGCTGTACAGAGACTTATCAAATGACAAAAAAAAGGTTTCTTCATTCTCCAGGACACCAGAACATCCTTCGCTTTCTCTATACCCCTCCTGCTATGAGCTGAACCCTTCACATACTCGGGACTGTTCCAGTAGGCAATCCATCAAATATCCAGGTGAGCAATGACTTCCACTGAATGACCACCTTCACTCTTGCTGACTGCAGGAACTCTGGGGTTGAGCAGGATTCATTTTATGGTAAAAGCTCATTGTAGAAACTGCAGCTTTCTCTTTGATCTGACACTAGGTTTTACACCCCCTCTCCACTCTTGCCAGAACAAACAATACTTCAGCTCTCTTCCCTCTTTCCAACTGGAGTCAGCTGATGGGTATAATTTTTAGTGTTATAAATCACAATGTTGAATTCCATTCCCAATGATTAGTAGTTTACATTGGGGTTACCTCAAAAATATTTCAGGTGTGACAATGTTTCAGTCAAGTTCGGCATTCACTGTTGGGTGCAAGGTAGATGAGGAAATTAAAACTTTTAGATTTTTCAGCACTTACTTTCTACTGTTGAAGCAAGTCAAATCCTTGCCATATGGAAACAGACATCTCCTATGTGCCAGTATTGTTAACAGCTTCTTAGGAAGAGACATAAGAAGGCTTTATTTTATGACAATATTGTGAATGTTACAGCAGTGTGGAATATTAACCACAGGAGGTCAGAGCTATGTCCTATGTCCTATGTCAGACAGCCTCACAGCTTGTACTTCTCTCAAATCACACTGGCACTATCATGGTTCTGAGTTCTGGCTCTCAATTTGGTTCCATTAATGCCTTGTTGTCCAGCACATGAATTCCATGCTGGACTGATTAGATAACAATACACACCTGATCCCCATCAGGGCCTAGCATAAGAACCTGTGTTTCTCTGGCACTAGTTTCCAGAGTATTGGTCTACCTTTAGGTATAGTTTGGTTCCAGTTGCTTAGAGGGGTGTATTCTAGAGCAATCCTGTGTTCTCTAATCCTTTCTGAAGATTCCGTTTGTGTTAGGATTCCTCTTCTGATCTCCGAGGCAAGATTCCTTTCAGTTACTGCCTGTGTTTGTCTTGAGGAAGTATCCTGACTCAGTCTTGTATCAGTGCGCCGCATTTGGGTTCTCTGTGAGTTTGCTCCGGATCAACATTGTGACAGAGGGCTGTGTTGTTCCTTAAAAAGGAAGTAATTTCGCCTACTCGATGGTTACGGGATGTTATGTAATACGTTCATTGAGAGAACTACCGCTGTTCAATTTCTGAATCCAACTTAGATTTTCAAACGCTGTGGGCCCTTTTTGAATTATTTTCAAAACCTTTGGTCTGGTGGCTAAAGTATAGATATTGGCTGATATAGCCATGAGTCAAGTGTTTTCTCTTATCCGTTTTCTTTATAAAACAACTTCGATTTTGGCTGTGGGTTTAGATTTTTTATATGTTAAAGTTATTACAATTTATTTGCTATTAATTAATTAGCTTGTGTGATTATTACTGTAGAGTATTGTGATTTCAAGTATGATTTAACATAATGTATTCAGTATACTCTTACCTTTCTGATTTATGTACTCTGTATTTTCTTTGCGGAATTAATAAAAATATTTTAATAAAACAGAAATCATTCGTTTTGAAGAAGGAAACGGGGATGATATATGTTTAAGTAAAGGGTGTGTGAATGCACCTGATGACGTTTTAATAATGACAAAATATTTGACGACGCACTAGTCTGTGGTTCTGGTCCACTTAATGTTTTTCCACGAATTTTATTTATTTTTCTCTGTGGACTTCACTGCTGCCTGAAGCGTGCTTGTTGTTTATAATGCCGCACGAGAAAATAAAAACAAAGGAAACAAATACTTGGAAGTATTTTAAAGATATGTTGTGGAAGATTCAATCTCCTATAATATTGCACATAGACTTGATATTCATTTAAAAACTTAGATAAGTTCCAATATGCTGTATTTTTTTCATTGCAGGAATTGCCGAGAAATAAACAGTTGCCGCAATGAAGGCGCCAGTAGATAATTGGTCATACTTTGACTGAATACTTCAACAAACGTTGTCATATATCGATCCGAATTGACAAGCCGAATGGCCAGATGGAAAACACAGTTATGGCAGCAGTGGATATCGTCGGCTTCACAGATTATTACGGAATATATCAGAATTTTCATTTACTCTTGTGTGATGCAAAGGAGTTTCATATTATATAGAACAGAAAGTACTTCAGTAAATTCAGTAGAAATTCAGCACACTTTACTTCGGACCTCTGTTGAAAACTGTAGAAATATAGTTGAGAGGTTGCAATAATGGATCTATATGGAATACATTTCTAAGAGTAATGTTATTCTGAACATGTCAGCAAACGTTTGTAAAATATATAAAACCAAGTGTATTCGAAAATCTGCATGGCAACATTTTAGCAAGGAACGACTAAGTCTTGATTACTTCCAATTCTTCTTCAATAATCACACAGACGTGGTTTACTGCAGATAACAAATATGGCCGCCAGCAAATAACGTCAGTAACTACTTTCGAACATTATTCGCGATCGATGCTGCAACAGAGATAAATTATCTGATATTATACAATACAAACAGCCGCAGCATTTCTACAGTACTGCTCGGGAGGGCAGAATTACCTCACGTTACCTCAGAGAGAAGAATTTTTATGTTAGTCTATACGAGGTAGATCATCGAGTATCGTTGCTAATCAAAGTAATTGTGAGAGATTTAGGCGTCTGGTATGTGGTGAAAAAGGAATTTCGATGATTGAATATAAAAATATTGGACATTAGGAGCATAACTGGTTCGATCGGCCACCGAGCCTGCCGCTCCCCCCCCTCCCCCATTCTGGCGGAACTCCATTTGGCCGCCTCTCCTCCTGCGTGGAAGTTCCCAAGATCGAAGAATTCCTTGAAATTTCAAAAAAAAACGGAGTTTGCCTTGAAATACACTGAATGATTTCGACTTCATAACCATCCGGTGTCGAGAATTCCAGAGATTCGCTATTGAAGGCAGTGATGCACATCAGTTTTAAATGAAAGCTCCGAATCTTGTGCAAAGTCTTTAGAGTGCAGATTATCCTGTGTGTGGAAATATCTCGAAGCCAACTTCATTATTTCCTCCCTTGGTCTCATGCATCAATAAGATCACCCCTCATTCATCGAAACTCCAAAGAATGCAAACCAAATTTCTTTAACAAATTCATTATGGGATAATCCTCTCATCCCAACAATTAGCGTGATGTCCAACGCTTTGTATGGGAACAGGAGAAACAGATTCTGGCAAATTAAAAAAAAACTGAAGCTTGACTGATTTAAATATCTTAAATCTTACAAATTAAATACACACGGCCATAACCTGATCGAGGCTTAATCTATTATAGAACGCTTGGCAAGACAAAAAACATCGTTTGAAAAGACATTATCTCCCGAATTTCATTTGGGTGTCTCCGGTCTAGTTAATGAGTTAGCTGTAACTATCAGGTCCAGAGATTTAATCAAGCTGCACTGGTTATATCTAACAGTCCTGTGCATATATATTTCGGGGGAAAATACAGATTTCATTAGTTCTGCATTATATTCCCATAATATTACTAATCATCACACAGAAGACAGATAAACATTGATTGTTTTATTCACGGGCATGGGAAGTTATTGAAGAAATGGGAGCACGAAGGAAAGCAGCGCCAAGGTAAAAGGTCGTTCTTGTAAATTAAATAATGGAACATGTGCGTCGGGTCGAATAGCCTACTTTTTTTATAACTTGTGGTTTTGTTGTTGTGATAAAAGCCAAGACAAGAGAAAAAAAATCTTCACGAACCATCAGTGAACTATAAACATGGAGCAGCAGCTGTTATCTATGACATCAGTGGATTGTTAATTATCGATCAACGACGCTCGGATTCGATATATGGCTGCACCTACTAACGCGAGGGAACATTCAAAGTCCAAACAAACAGGCATGAAGTCATGGAGGAATGAAGCACAGAAACATTCCCTTCTTTCCAACTGGTGCCACTTAATCTAATCTGATATGCCGGCGTTTGGCACAAATCCCTCGAAACATTTCTTATTAGTGCATTATCCCAATATAGTTTAAATTTTGTTATTGTACTGCCTCAATTAGTTTCTCTGGCAGCTTGTTCCATACATCACCACCCTCCCCACCAAGCTCTGAGAGAGGAAGATGTCCTTTTACAACATTCTTATCTGACTTTTATCCTACGCCCTCTTTTTTTGAAATAAAGACTGCACATTTAATCGATCCCCTTATTGATTGTAGAGACCTCCATTAGATCACACCTTCGTCTGCTCCGTCCCCAGAAATAAGTCCAAGCCTGCCCAAACTCTCACAATGACCGAGGTCCTCTAGTCCGGGCAATACTCTCAAAAAATCAAATACGGCAGTAATTTCGAGAAGAGTAGAGTACTGGTGCAGCAGGCTGTTTCAAGTATATTCTGGCTATTGACTTGCTTGGCGTACACATCATGTTAGCCGAAATCACTTCGACTAATTGATGGTACTCTGGGGTGGGAAATAGGGGCGGGACGTTCCTTTGTCAGCCGATTAGATCTAAGCACGTTTCTAACTCACGCGCGCGTCTGTTGACGACGTAAGTCTGAATGCTTCTGCGAGTCAACGAAGTGTGCATTTTTCTGGAGAAATTGAAAAGAAAAATGTTGGAAGATCTCAGTGATTCATTTAGCATCTATGGAGGTAAAAGCTGTAATCATGCGTTTCCGGTATCAACATTGAATCACGGTACTGCTGGAATTACGAGTGAATCCATTAATCCACAGATGTGTTCAATAGATGTTCCAACCCTCAGATTACACCAAGTAAATGCAGGCAGATGCTGGTCTGCTGCCTGTTTACTTATTTGATTTATTTGTTATCAATTGAATATATATCTTGTACTGATGCTTGTTACGGACTACGACTATTAGTGAGTGCCCCTTTTCGATAGCTTGTGTGTGTGTGTGTGTGTGTGTGTGTGTGTGTGTGTGTGTGTGTGTGTGTGTGTGTGTGTGTGTGTGTGTCTGTGT
>JARFYF010000029.1:33622994-33641719 GCA_030265395.1 Rhina ancylostomus | reverse complement strand
TTGGTTTGGTGCACAGACCATTATTAAAAAGGTAATTAAAAGTATATCGTTTGTTTTTCTTCATTTTATTTTTATTAGTATTGATGTTTTAATGAATTTGCATCATTGAATTATTGGCTCTCAGTTCCATTAATTTCTGGGGGGCAATACTATTTTTTAACTTATGGTAGTTTCTGTAAGCTCGTCATTCACTACAGAAACAACACACACAAAATGCTGGAGGAACTCAGTAGGTCAGGCAGCATCTATGGAGAGAAATAAGCAGTCAACGTTTCAGGTCGACAAGTCCAGTCCTGATGAAGGTCTTGACCTGAAACTGTGGAAACTCTGAATCCACTCTGGATTAACAATGAGTACCCACAAATGATTTTCTACCAAAGTCCAAAAGTCAAACTGTCAATACCACATGTGGTCAGGATTTAACACTGGGGTCCATCATGTAAACTATCTGGCCATACCTTACAAAAGTGAGATAGGTCCATTTTAAATCAACTCTAGGATAACTGCATGGCTCTGGCAGTTGACACATTTTTGCTCAGCATGACCTAAGACAGGATAATGAATCAAAGCTGTTGGTCTTTTGGGCAGTTGTAAACTGGAAAGGAACAATTGGTTAGATATGTCCTCATTGCTCTCTAGCTCTCATATATATATATATATATATTGGTAGCCTATGTTGTTCGTATCTCAATGAATATTGAGGAGGATTGTTTACACCTTAAATGAGCTGACCCAATTCCTACTCATTAATTTAGAAAATTAATTTTCTCTCTCTATGTGGAGAGAGAAAACTGCCTGGATTTTGCCAATGGAGCTCACTGTCTACATGTTGCTGAAATACAACAATATTATGCGTTAGTCTTGCCTCCAATGCAGAAGGGTACCCCCACTAGCCAAGACTTTCCTGGAATAGTGCTTGTCTCTCGTATGGTGAAATGGGTGATATGATTGAGCCAGTGTAGCTCTCACCAGCAAAACATTTCTGAGAAACTTTTTTTTTCCATGGCAAACTCTTTTCCCAGCTTTGCCAGGTGTCAAAACCATCACTATTTTTCTAAGCTTCAGAATGCCCTTGTAAAAGAATGTAAAAACCACAGAAATAATTAAAAAATGATTAACAAAACACTCTGCAGCACATCCAAATAACAAAAAAACATAACACACGCACAGATAATTAAAAAATGTAATGTACTGTATCTTATTTATACTTTTCTTTCTTGCAACTGTAAAATCTCTTCAGAGATGAATGCCACTTGAATCCTGCCCTAGGATCCAGGAGCAAATTTCCCAGTGTGAATGCTGAAGAATTCCAGCATTTTCCTGCTCCACAGCTGGATTCCATGTGGAGTCCAGTGGCAGATAACAGCCAGGAAATTGCCTGTGGAACTTGATCTTTAAGCTGGGGACTTTCACATTGGTGTGGTTTCCTAAGCTCAACGGTATTTGGTTAGGGAAATGCCATCAGTTCTACACATTATCCAAAGTTGTGACAGTGAATATTGACTAATATTTGGTCAATATTTCCTTCATTATTTTACCAGGTTTACCAGGATGCTGCCTGGATTAGAGGCCATGTACTATAAGGAGTGGTTGGACAAACTAGGGTTGTTTTCCCTGGAGCAGTGGAGGCTGAGGGGAGATCTAATAGAAGTTTATAAAATTATGAGAGGTGTAGATAAAATAGACAGCTGGTGTCTTTTTCCCAGAATCAAAATTGAAATCTAATACTAGTGGGCATGCATTTAAGGTGAGAGGGGTAATGTTCAAAGCAAATGTGTGGGGCAAGTTTTTTTACACAGAGAGTGGTGGGTCCCTCGAATGCACTGCCAGGGGTGGTGGGGGTGAAGGCAGAAATGATAGAGGTGTTTAAGAGGTTCTTAGATATGCAGATGAATATGCAGAGAATGGAGGAATATGGACCATGTGCAGACTGAAGAGATTAGGTGTCATTAGCTTAATTAGTCCAGCACAATGTTGTGGCCCGAAGGTCTGTTCCTGTGCTGTACTGTTTTATTTTCTATGTTCTATTTTTGGTTTGATTATGTTGCTTTGAAGCATCTTGCCCATATTATTTTTTTCACCTGGAAATGGTGAGTTTCCAGAGGTTTGTAACTTGTTCTGTATTCTTAGCTAGTATTCTTAAATTTTTGTTCAACTTCAAATTTGTTGTGCACATGGTTCAAATTCAGAGGGCACTAAAATAAATTGTCCTACCTTCGACCATTCCCTCAGCTACTGGTTACTGCTAACTTGTGAGGCAAACTTTGCTTGGTTTGCAAAACATGTTCCCCTTATTCTTTTGGCATGCTTAAGAGGAATCTTTGGAATTATGAAATCTTTGAATAACGAAGCATATTAGGAGGTTACAAACCAAAAATTTAACCGTGCTGGATCTTTGAAAGAATCTACTAATTGGTCCTACTCGCCGAGCCTTTTTCCATATCTGTTTTCCTCATAGAAGTTGGTGAATCTCTGGAATGTTCTATCCCAGAGAGATGTGGAAGCCAGATCATTGGAAATAGATATATTTTTGAAAGATAAAGAAATGGAAGGCTATGAAGAGATGGAGCAGAAGTGTACATGAGGTCAGCATAGATCGGCCATGATCATATTTACTGGCAGGCAAACTTGAGGGAGCAAGTGGCTTTCTCCTGCTCTTGTTTTCTTGTATTCTTTGGGGTATTTGTTTAATTTTCCTTTGAAAATTACTGTTGAATCTGCTTCTCACACCCCTTCAGCAATTCATCCACATTCCAAAATTTCTATCTGTAAAAGAACCGATATTCCTCCTCCAGCTCTTTTCCCAATCACCTTTTTTTTCTGAATCCTCTGGTTCCTGACTCTTCACCCACTGGAAACAGTTTCATTTCATCTACTTCATCAAAGCTATTCATGATTTGAGTACTGCCACCAAATCTTCTCAACCCAGTCGTACTCCATAACTGAATTGAAGAATTAATTGACAACTGAATTACCATCTTAAACATTCACTCCTTCCACCACCAGTGCATTGTGACTGCAAAGGCTATCATCTACAAGATGCACAGTTGGAACTTATTAAGGCTTTTGCAACAGTACTTCCCAAACCCATGACCTCTTCCATCTCGAGGGTCAAAGGAAGCAAACACATGGGCATATCATCATCTCTAGGTTCCCTTCTAAGTTATCCACCAACCTAACTTGGAAAGACATTGCTCTGCCTTCATTACTGCTAGGAATAGATCCCAGAATTCAGTGTCTGACAGTCTTGTAAAGATTACTTTTCCTACACAGACTCCAAAGGTAAATGGAGGTGAATTATTACCACCTTCTTGAGGCAGTTAGGAATGGACAATATATATTGGCTTTATTGGCAATGTCCACATTCCCTAAGTGAATAAATTAAGGGAAAGCTCGTCCCTGATATTGTTCTAACAATACTCTCTTCCATCTTTCTGTGGGACTTTGCAACTTGGACTTTGGTCCAATTGTAACCTGGACACACGAATAAGAAGTGGTGAGTCAGTGATTAGTCTCTGTGCAACTCTCATCAAGCTGGATGTGAAATGCAGGGTCATAATGGCATTTACAAATAACTTGGATTCTGTAGTGAGCTCATTAAGCATTGGACAGGAAATGCGAAAACTTCTCAGGAGGCTATTAGTAACACAACATGTATTAGTAAGTCAGCTCCTCCATGAAACAAATCACCGTTACATCATGAATTCAGATATAATTCAGCATTTAACTTATTACCAAAAAAAACTACATAAATATTCACATTTCTATCAAAGGTGAAATTACAATCAATTGTATTGTAAACCATAGACAATGAATGCATACTTTGATTATTGATACATTTTGATTTTGGAATAATATAAAAACCTCACCATTCAGAGTCAAGCAATATCACGTACCCCTTCACCTGAATTACTATTGACTTTTGCCATGATTTGAAATTGATACTGTTCTTGCTTTTACTGTTTTTTGTTGTAAATAAAGGAAAGTCATAAAAGTGCTGAAGTAATTATGAAGTAAATTTATTCAACTACAAATACATTTCCAATATTCCCACAGATGCTCTTAATGAATTAATGAATACCATTAATAGCATATCCCTTTTAAGTTCTAATTACTATCCATATTGTAAGAATGACCTGCTACTACCATTTGACCTTGCCAATTGCAGCCTTTGTGATTGATAACTAGTCTGAAGAAATTATTTTTAAATTGATGAAAGCTCAAAATAATGAACATATATATGTGACTCTCATTTTACAAGCAACATTCTGCCTTCAGAAGCTTTTTTTTATACACACAGATGTATTTATTTTCAGTTTCTGTTGTGTGAGCAGAGCTCACAGCTGCTTTGACAAATTATCATACAGAGGATGTGACTGGGAAATAAAAACTAACCACTCATGAAAATGATAGATGTTTTTACAATTCAGCTAATCACTAACACAGGGGAGGTAATTTTAACAGCCATGAGGAAGTTCTATTTAACAGCAATGATGGCAGCTAAGGTGTTAAAATGGTCAAAAATTTATTGCTTGTAAGTTTCTTCTTCTGTACTATTTTGTCCACCCCAAAAAATCTATTTTTCCTTCAAAATTTGTCACTTTATTCTTAAGGTTTCTTAAAGTTGCTTTAGAGAAAGATTTAACATCTCTCTCCAGGGGAAACTGAGATGACTAGGAGTTAATTAGTTCACCTGTTCAAAAAAATAAAGCATACACATTATTTTTAAACATGTTTGCATCTCATACACTGAGAAGTTAATTATACAGACAAGGCAGTTTTAATAGATTTCAGAATAAAACGTGAAATACCTATTCAGTGAACTAAAATTTACAAATAAGGTTGCTTTACCAAAGCTTCCTCTCTTAGGGACTCAACTAAGATCTTTCTCTATTACTTGATTAATGAGGTAGCCATCGAAGAGAACAAAATGAGGAGCAGCGCATCTTAAAGAAATGTGGGCACGGCTTAACTAATTCAGACTGGTCACATCACTTTAACGCTTGAATGGCAAAGCCCAACCTTTTGTTACATGCTTAATGGATGTCTGGTGGGTAAGGAAAGCAAATTCACACCTTCAACTACACTTGAATGGAGGGCCTCTCAATTACATACTTTTACAAGAACTTTTTTTGAAGTCCAACAACCACTTGCCGATTTCCTCATTTAATTGTACACTTGTGGGTCAGACTTTGCTATTTGATTTACTCTGTAATTAAGGAGGTCCAACAGCCTTTCTGTTAATTTTGTTGCAGAATCCAGCTCCATTATTTGTTTGACATGAACTTAGGTCAGGATGCCAGGAATTCATTTCCCTCCTTCCAACATATTTTCATGACTTTGTGCAAAAAGTTGGAATTGCTTTAACAAGGGTGTGCGGCAGAGTCATAGAGTCACACAGGGCAGAAGCAGGCCCTTTGGCCCACGATATCCCTGCCGACCATTGTGCTTATCTATACTAGTCCTGTTTATCCACACTTGATCCTTTGCCTTCTACATCTTGGTGATTCAAGTACTTGTCTAGATGCTTCTTAAAGGTTGGGTAGATCCTCCTGAATTGAAATGGATTGAGAATTAACCCTCTTGCCTTTCTCACTTTGAGACAATAGAAAAGGGTTGCTGCTGATATCACAATGCATGGAGGGGATGGGGAGAAGTGAAGGATTGGAAGTGATATTCTTCATTTCAGATGGTGGTTTTTATATTGGTTGCACAATGACCCGACACTTGCTACTGAGAGTTAGAATTGGGGCAAACATCAAGTGTCTTTCCTTTTGTTCTGGTTTTCTGTGTAGAGAAGACAATTTTAAAACAAAATTATTTTTGAAACAGTTAATGAGGCAACAGGGGATGGAGGCATATACAATACATTTACTGTCTTTTTTAGGGATTGATATCTGATAAAGTGAGATTGGCTTGTTAATAGAAGTAGAATGTGGTTCATATTTTTTACTTTCCATCTGCATAAAGTGAAATAAAACAGATTGCCCAAGACATTCTTGTAGGTAATGTTGTTTTATTGTAGTGTTTTGTGTATAAAGGTTGGTTTTTCCGAAGTGTATTATGATAAATTCTGATTCGGGTTGTGCAGCTCCAGGAATGATAATGTTCCAGATCTCAACGGAGTAGGGGTTGTTGATATGTTCTTGCAGCCTAGCTTGTCCCAGCTTAATGCCACAGGTACAGCATGTTTGACATTGAGTCCAGCCCTGGCCTGTTGGAATAGCCCACTGGATGTTTGAGCTGGTGTAAATTAACTCCCAATTCAAGTTTAGTAAGATATTTTACATCTTCTTATTGTTGCATGGCTTCTAAGAACAAAATAGAGGCACGTGTGATATTATCCCTTCCCTGAGAAACATCAGAAGTTGCTTCACAAACTATATTGAAAAACTATTTTTACAACATTTGCCTTCCCTTCTTGCCCATGGCCTTCACTATCTCTTCGATGTCTTCTAGCCCTATAACCCACTGGTGTATCTGTGCTCCTCCAATTATTTCCATTATCTGAGTTGCTCCACCAATGGTGGCTATATATCTGAAATCCCTTTGACTCTCTACCTCTTTCTTTAATATGCTCCTTAAAACTTATCCCTTTGGCCACATTTATAATCATCAGGCCATATAAAACCTTATTTGTTTGATGATTCTCCTGTGAAGTAATTTGCAATCTTTTATATTACGTTACTACATAACAGTTTATTGATTTGCTTCGCATCTTTAGTTTATCTTGAGATGCATTTCATAAAATAGATGAATAGATTAGATTAATTGAATGTTTACCTGCCAATTCAATTAAGTTCAAAGAAGAATGCAGAGTTCTGCAACAGTGGATTAGGAAGATTTAAGTCATTAAGTTGTGAATCATGATAATTGTATTAGTGATATACTGTATGTTGTTTGTGAAATCTGTACCTTTTACAATAATACAATTCTACTGGGTAATTATTTTTAAAAATACACTTTCTGTGTCAGTGTCATACTTTTGGAATTACATTCCAGATCTTCAGTGCATAAGGCACACACGGAGGTCACTGGCCATGTATAATGACATTAAATACTATTCATTGTCTGTTTTGATGTCACTTGTCTGATGTGCTGCTGAATGCACAGGGCATGGCTGTCGACCACCAATATGGTTCTTAACCAGAGAGGCACAGCCTACTTTGGTCCTGGTTTAAAGGGTCTCAGCTTTCCTGAACCACTTCTTATTTGTTTAACATTCCATGATGTTTGCCCCCAATTCCATCTTCCTGCTGATGTCCTCAGGCCCAATGATCACCTGCTTGGTCCTTCTCCTTTCCCTTCAATCATCTCTCTGACACGCACCTCATTGCCTCCACAACCACTGAACATCTCCACCACTATGTGGTCCTCTTTCCTCCCCAACCCAATCATACCCTTGCTGCCAGTGTGGTGTCACTTTAACCTGTATTTGCAGCTACATTACTGTTTCTATACCTCTGCATTTTCACGATATTTTTGTTTGTACCTGTATGTGTTGCACTGATCCAACAGGTACAACTTAGGGCATGTGGTCCACAAGAGTCTCTGCAGCCTTGCATTGCAAACCAATTCCTGTTATTCCTGAATAGAAGGGATGGGTTTGGGTGGGATCCAATAAGTCTGGCTTGGTCATCCAGCTAAGGAAGAAAGATGCTCCTACCACCTCTGTGGTTGGTCCTCATCTCTCAGTAGTTGTGCATTGAGTGCTGCATTGGTATTCCCACAAGTTCATTGGCCAGGGAGAGCATTCTTTTTCCTTCACTAAGTGGAACATAAGAATAAATGGACATAGCAAATGGGAGCAGGAGCAGGCCATGGGTCCTTTGAGCCTGGTCTGCCATTAATCAAGGTCATGGCTGATCTTTTACCTCAACTCCATTTTCCAGCCTTAACACCATATCCCTCAATTCCTCTAATAATAACCAGAAATCTATCCATTTCTGTTTTGAATGGACACAATAACTGGACCTCTTTAGCCATCTGGTGCAGAAAATGCTAATGATACATCATTCTACAAATGAAGGACTTTGGCATCATCTCAGTCCTAAAGAAATCCAATTGATCAATCAAACATGATTTTCATTTCAGAAATCCATGTTGACTCTGCTCAGTCCAAATATCCTTTACAAGGTGCTTGTTACGACATCCTTCATTATGGATTCCTGCATTATTCCCATCACTGAGGTTAGGCTAACAGGTTGGTAGGTCCTTGTTTTCTCTCTCCCTCCTTGTGTAAACAGTAGGGTCATATTTGCACCCTCCAATTCCAGAATCCAGAATGATAACCAGAGGACCCACTAACTCCAAAGCCACCTCCTTCAAGACTCTGGAATTTAGATCATCAGGTCCATGGGGCTTATCAGCTTTTAAGCTCATTAACTTCTCTAATAGTTCGAGTCACAGAATCACAGAGAAATACAGCACAGAAACAAGCCCTTCAGCCCATCAAGTTTGTACCATTAACCACCCAGTTAGTTCCTTCAGTTGCTCATTCTCATTAGACATTCAATTCTCTAATAAATCCACCAGGTTTTGTGTGCCATCTTCCATGAAGACAGATACAAAGTAGTTGTTTAATTCTTCTGCCACTTTCTTATTTCCCATTATTAATTCTCCTACCTTTATCTTTAAGGGGCTCACATTTGTCTTCACTGGTTTTTTCCTTTTTACCTACCTATAAAACCTCTTGCAGTCCCATTTTTATGTTTCTTGCCAATCTATTCTCATATTCTATCTTGCTTTTCTTTATCAATTTTCTGATTCTACTTTGCTGGTTCTAAAAGGCTCCAAATCCTCAGATATAATACCATCTTTCAGTTCTCTTGTCAGCCACAGATGAATCATCTTTCCTTTCAGGTTTTTTGTGTTATAAAATGCATTACTTCTGCGAAATGCATACATTATTTCTTTACATGCTGAAATTATCTGTCCATCATCACACCTTTCAATGTATTCTTCCAATAAAGTACAGCCAACTCTCCTCTCATACCTCTATAGTTTCTTTTATTTAGATTTACATTGAACCATATTACACCAAAACTCAGAGTAAGTTCAATCATATTATAATCTTTTCCCCAAAGACCTTAGACAATAAGATCATCAGTCTTCTCTTTCTCATTGCACAAGTGAGATCCAAATAAGGTTTTTGCTAGTTGTTTCCTCAACACATTGATCTAAGAGAGCATGTTTTAGACACACTATGAATTTATCCTTCTCTCTGTTGTATCATATTTGGTGTGTCCAGTCTAGATTGGCTTAGATTAGTTTATTGTCATATAAACCAGGTGCAATGAAATTCCTTGTTTGCATGAAGCTCACAGAGTAAACTATATGCATGGTAATAATAAACACAAGTACAACAATAAGTACAACAAAGAGTGCAAAACAGCGGAATGGTGCAAAGATTGTAGTCTATATGCATTCAGTTCTCCCATAATTACTGGATTATCTCTCTTGCATACACCTTTATTTATGCCACACTCAGTATTATAAGTACTATTTTGTTGTCAGTTAATAACTTCTACCAATGTTTTTTTACCTTCTTCTATTTCCCTGCCATCGAGGACATCTTCAAGAGGCGGTGCCTCAAGAAGGCATTATCCATCCATTAGGGATCGTCACCACCCAGGACACGCCCTCTTCACGTGACTACCATCGGGTAGGAGGTACAGGAGCCCGAAGACCCACACTCAACGTTTCAGGAGCAACTTCTTCCCCTCCGCCATCAGATTTCTGAATGGTCCATGAACCCATGAACACTATTTTGTTATTCCTCTTTTACACTATTTATTTATTTTTGTCACTTTAAGTAATTTTTATGTCTTTATGTCTTGCACTGTCCTGCTGCTGCAAAACAACAAATTTCACGACATATGTCAGCAATAATAAACCTGACTCTGATTCTGATTCTAAGCTTGAGCCAAATTGATTCTAATTCTACATCATGATCTGTAAAGCCAAGATCATTTCTCACCACTGCACTGATCTCCTATCTTATTAATAATGTGATACCAGCTCATGCTCCTCCCCCTCCCCCTACCATTTTATTCTGGCTTCTGCCCTCTTCCTTTCCAGTCCTGATGAAGGGCTTCGGCCCAAAATGTCGACTGTTCATTTCCCTCCCTAGATGCTGCCTGACATGCTGAGTTCCTCCAGCATTCCAGCATCTGTACTATCTCTTGTGTCTGCCTAATGCTACACCATTCCTTTTTCCTTTCTTCCTGTTCTTCCTGAATGTTAAATACCTTTAATTCTCAATTTCAGTCATGCTGCAGTCATGTTTTGGTGATAGTAAATAGTTCATATCTGTTCATTTCTATTTGTGCCATTGATTCATTTATCTTGTGAATGGTGTGAGCATTCAGATATGGCACCTTTAATTCTATCACTCAACATTTTTTTCTGTTCTTTAACTTCCTTTGCTGTCTGTCTTTGTTTTGCTGTACATTTATTTCATCTATTACTTTTCTATCTTCCTGTTCCTGCTATGTTTCTCTCCTTCTTGAAATCCCATTGAGATTCCCATCCCTCCGAAGCTCGTCAAAACCCTCCCTATATCACTAGAAAACTGACCTGCAGAGGTGGTGGGAGATTTGAGTGCAAGGAGTTCAAACAAAAGGGAAAGGAAAACATTTGTTTGGGATACCCCAATGAGTTTGGCCTCTTCCCATCATAAAGCACTGGTGGGCAGCCCCCAGGCCCCACCCCCCAACAGCGAGTATTTGGAGCTTGCTTCAGGATCTCACAGCTTGCCTAGTACCCCACCTTAATTATAGTATTCAGGATAGAATACCGGCCACTTTGAAGTTTGCTTGCACACTTACACGGCCAAGCCTTGAGTAAGCACTCAACAGAACTTACTTCCAAGTTTAATATGCCTAATGCCCTTTGTACATGGAAGACTGAGGTGGGAGGCTCACCGAAATCACCTCCAGAGAGCCATAACATTCAAAATCTGCAGCAAATAATCTAAAGGCTAGATAATCGGTTGCATCATCCTCCAAAGCTAAGAGTAAATGTGCCTGCAGAGGAAGTAGAATCATGTTTCTGACAAGCTTTGCTGTCCCTGAGCTACAGTCCTGGAGGAGTTAGATGACTGGTTGATGGAGTAGGCTAAATAAAGCAATTCACTTGCAAGGAGCAGCTTCAGAAGGCAGAAGACAGTGTGACAGCCAGGAATCCAGGGTGCTCCTCTTGTTGCTGTCAAGGCAACCACTGTGCTTTTTATTTTATATTCCTGGCACCTTTCAGATTCCATTTAGTTACATCGCTAGAAGGTGGCAGTTCTCCATGACGAAGTGTATCTGTGAAGATGCAGCTGTTCTGATTGAGAGAATTTCTAAGTACATCATATTCCCTTTGGATCTGGACGCCAGCATCATAATAAACAGAAGATCCATTAAATTCTCTGTGGAGGGAACAACTAATGCCTCAATTTGTGTTCCGAATAAATGTTCTTGATGCTTCAAAGCTGCATTCATTTCTCTTGTCTGTTTTGTCTTCGTGCTCATGAACATATGACTAAATCAGAGCAAGAGTTGTGTGGGAGGTGCAAAGTAGATCGATGATACAGCTGCAACCAGTGGCCTTATGAAAGACTTCATGGTGCAAGAACAGGGAACTGTCAAGAATACTGGGGTTCCTCATGACTTCTCATTTTAATAACAGTGTGCGTATCTTTAAGTTACACCCACTGTCAAGCCTGCATCTGCTCTAGCAAGGTCTGCGTGGAACAAGTTTGGAAGAGCGATCCCACTCTGTGAAAGACAGCCAGTTCCTCGGATAGCTCTTGGAATCGCTGTTGAGCTTTTCATTAGCCAGTGATAAGAGCCTAACATCTCTTTTAAACTTCCGATCAAGAGACACGGACAAAGCACCCTTCCCAATGTTAGGCTGACTGCCTTTAAGATATTTTGTTCAGGATGTTGTCTCTCATTTTGCCATTTTATAGAGGGGGACAGAGAACAAAAGGAAAATCTGTGACAGGGTGGAAAGCGAGGGAGATTAAATGACAAAGAAGTGATAGCCCAACTTTCTCTGCATCTTAAAACTTGTATATCTTCAACTGTTCCTGGCTCTGATGAAAGAATATCAACCTGAAACATTACTTCGTTTTACCTCTCCACAGGTGCTGCCTGATCTGTTGACCATTTCCAGCATGTTCACTGTTCATTATCCAGTCCTTATGGATGCAATAACCCCTTGCAAATGTGATCATTATCTGCACCAGTTACCAACACACAAAATGTGTGCCAAAGTCACATCCACCCATGGTGAATATTTTCTAAGCTAAAATGGGGATAGAATGCATAATGTAAAAATATGCAGATTAGCAGTGAGCGCTAATTAGATTGGAATTATGGTAGAAAAATAAACAGCTCAAGGTACATTCTGCTAAAGTCTGAAATTGTAGAGAGGTTGTTGGTAGTAGGGAGTTCACTCCAGCCTGGGATATGATGGTTTGAGAGGCAAATTCTTTCTCTCATCTATCATCCAAAGAGAATGGTTCATTTTTAGTCCTCTTGATTTATGACACTTAGAAAACTGTAAATTGCTGCACCTATCAGTTCCTAGGTGTATTGTGAAACCAGCGGGGTCACCAGCAATTTCTATCTTCTTTAAGTTAGATTTCTGGTCATCTCCCACGGAGTGTGGTGGCATAAATCCAGTAGGATGAAAAGCATACATCTGACATGTGTGGTGATGTCTAACCTTATACCAGACATAGAATGGAATCTGTCAAACTGTTGGAAATATTATTACACTGAAGGAGTGATACAGATGATGCTCAACATTGTGCCAGGAATCAGAGGATCAAAGGATAATGCAGCACAGAAGGAGCCATTTGATTTATTGTATTGATGTTGACTCTTTGAAACAGCTGTCCAATTAGTCCCATTTTCCTTGCTCTTTCCCCACACCCTTTAATTTTTAACTTTTCAATTATTTATCCCTTTTCTTTTTGAAAGTCATATTGCATCTGATTCCAAAAGTCTTTCAGACAGCACATTCCAGATCATCGCAACTTGCTGTGTAAATTGAAATAAAAGCAGAAAATACTGGAATCACTCAGTAGCATCAGGCAGCAACTGTAGAAAGAACAGAGTTCACGGTTCAGGTCAATAACCCTTTGTTAGAACTTTGACCTGAAAGCTTAATTCTGTTTTTCCCTTACTACAGATGCTGTTTGACCAGATGAGTGTTTCCAAAGTTTTCTATTTTTATTTCAAATTTCCAGCAATTCCCATCAGTTTTTATTTTCATTTGCAATGCCAACATTTCCACACCATGCTGGATTCTTCTGCCAGTCGCTGTTGCCTCTGGTTACTGATCCTTCTGCAACTAGAAGAAAATTCTCCTTGTTGCATCAAAATCTTTCATGACTTTATCATATCTCCTTTTGCTTTAAAGAAAGCAACTTACCTGGACTCCAAGATCTCTTACTTTCCTTGAATTCTGATGTTTAGAGATAGAATTCCAGAGTTTACTGCCTTGGTGGCCCAGGGCAAGATCACCTCAGTGGAGGATGTGCAAGAGATCAGAGATTTTGGAGGATTGCAGGGCTGGCAAAGGTAATAGGCAAAGGCAGGGCTGAAGGCACAGCAGAGTTTGAAAATAATTAGGAAAATTATCTGGATATGGAATGTTTTCAGGCTTTGCCTTCACAATTAATTCTAATTTTTCTTTGAGTGGTTGCAATCCATTTACATCCACTGTAGATAAACTACCTATTTCCATACAAATGCACAACTTGCTTGATTGGAGCCTTACATTGTATTCTGTTAGCTGCCTGAACACTTTGAATATTCAAATATTTTCTTCTTCAATACATGTAGCTATTGACGCATCATCCCCATTCTATGGACAATGATTGGTACCTTGTAGTACCTTGTCCATGGTAGCTTGAAAGATATTCAGTGATGATTTCACACCATCAGGTAGTTCCATGCACAAATACAAGCTCTTATGCATTTTAATTTTCACACCTTATACACATTCAGCTGAGTGTACACATGTGATGCATTAAGTTTGATAAAACTTTGGCCTCTGCTATGTCAGCACATAGATCTTCTGAGATAGGTAAGGTGTTGTGTATGTCATCAATTCCCTGGTTCATTACCACACTCCATTCACCTCATAATCAAATAGTTTTGTCTGCTGCTTATGCTAGTTTTTCATAATCCTTTCCTCATGATGGTATTGTGCTGTATTGTTCTATTGTTCTATGATGTTGGCTTCCTGGAAAGACCAGCACTTATTGCCCATCCTTGTTTGTGAAGGCGGGGAGCAACTTACTCGAACCACAGTGATCCTTCTGATGAAGGTAATCCTGCAATGTCATTGGGTA
This sequence comes from Rhina ancylostomus, assembly GCA_030265395.1. Taxonomy (NCBI): domain Eukaryota; kingdom Metazoa; phylum Chordata; class Chondrichthyes; order Rhinopristiformes; family Rhinidae; genus Rhina; species Rhina ancylostomus. Next base: position 33,627,366 of record JARFYF010000029.1, on the reverse strand, counting down.
ATGATTTCCAGGATTTAGATGCAGTGAAGTTGAAAGCAAAGTACACTGGTTCCCCCACCTGTCACTACCTTGCAGAACACTGATTTGTTATTGTTCTCTTGACCCTGGAGGCTGAAAACTCAATGGGAAGTAACCCAATTTAAGTAACCCAATGTAACCCAATGGCAAATAACCCATGTCCATAATGAAAAGTATCCATTCGGACTGGTTGCTGCCCGGTGTGAATCCTTGCACTCTGCCGATGCTCCCACATTAATGAAAAAGTGATCGGATTGCCAAAAAGCTTGGTGTGGTGTGGAACAAATTACTGAGCTACTATGCAGAAGTTGCCCATGGCTTCCATTAAGCTTGTTACCAGAGAAAAGTCTTTGGATTGGGGAGGGTTGTGCAGCCAAATAAAGGAAGGGTGGGAAAGCAGCTTCCAGCATGTCTGAGAAGAGGTGATGAGAGACTGAATGATCCAGGTGGAGCAGCTGATTTGATTCCCCAGAAATAGCCTGCATACACAGCACAGGCCAGAGTGCAGCCCAGAGCCCTACCTCTCAGTGCTGAGGGACTGCATAGCCCCGAATACCAGCCCTCATAGGGAGCCATTGCACATTGTCCTGGTGGCTCCCTCCACACTGAATCCTGCAGCAAGGAGATAACTTTAACTACATCACTGCCACAGGACCTTTGGCAAAGGCATGAGCACTCGACCAGATTCTCACCACACCAGCAGAACAGGTGTCCACACCAGCGTCCCAGCACAATAGTGCTGTCAGTAATGCTTATATGGTGCTACAATGTTAGTGTTCGAGTTCCTGGGAGCACATAGAACGTTACAGCACAGTCCAGGCCCTTTGGCCCACAGTGTTGTGCCAACATTTTATCCTGCTCTATCTAACCCTTCCCTCCCACATAGTCCCCCATTTCTCTATCATTCATGTGGCTATCTAAGAGTCTCTTAAGTGTCCCTAATGTATCTGCCCTACAACCTCTGCCGGCAGTGTGTTCCACGCTCACACTACTCTCTGTGTAAAAAACTCACCCCTGACATCCCCCTTAAACCTTCCTCCAATCACCTTAAAATTATGTCCCCTCATGTGCAACTGTCCATCCTGAGCAGTTGGTCTCAGTGTATTTCCAAATCAGGATTGTGTGTGACACAGAGATGGAAGTTTCCCGATCATCTGCTGCTATTGTCTCTTTGATGGTGGGGTTGGCTGGTTAGGGACGTGTTGTTGGAGTGGTCTAGATGTGCAGCTGAAGTGCATGGTGTGGATAGCACATGCTGCAGCCACCATGCACTTGTGGAAAGTGCATGCTAAGGATGGTGGGTATGGGTGGATCAACTATATACAACTGAGCTCCTGATTAAAGGACATGAAAAAACTGTGTAGTGTCAGGAGGTGTCATGTGTCAGTTGTCACAAGGTATTCAGTCTCTGACCTACTTTTGTTGCTGCAGTTCTTATGTGGCTGGTTAAGCTGAGTTGCTAGTCAGTATTGGTGGTGAATAACCTTGTAATGGTATTGAATGTCAAAAGTATATGTTGCAGGTGGTCACTGCATGTACATGAACGATGTAGTACTGACTTTCTTCAATGAGTTGACAGTGATCAGCAGAGCCATATCAAAATGAAAAAAGGATTCATAATTTGAAATGCAGTAAGCTGGTGAAAGGCTTGAAGGAGTATCCTTTTCTCTGAAAATGAGAAAGGGAGGTAGCTCCAGGTTATAAACGAGACTTCACTGAGTTGAAGATAAAACTTTATCAATGGGATGGGTGTGCACTCCACACTCACTGACTCTCTTTTCCCCCATTCTGTGGTTCTCCTGTACTTTCATGAATATAACACCTATTATGTGTGGGTGAGGAAGAAGGGGGTCAGAAGTTTGCCAATGATCTAACTTGGTGAGAAGTAGTGAGAAGTGCAGATGCATAAACAGAATCGGGGAGGAAGAAACATTCTAAAAAGAATGTCTATGTAAAACAGATTAAAGTGTCCAACCCTTCACTTTCATCTGTATATTGCTAGTTGACCTTTCTCATGGGTAGCTTAAACTGTACTTCATTTTTACACTTTACATATCAACCATAGGGTACATGTACAATCTTCTGCCTCGGTGTACAACTGCCCTTCAAATGAAATGAAAATTGGTTGTCCATTATACTATAAATAATTACAATGGACAACTTACTTCCTACATTATTATCATTCTCAGGCAGCAAGTTGAAGGTCCAACCTATTTTTGTAAACTTGTAGCAATTCTTTGAAGCAAATGAGTTGCAATTACGCTGCAGAGAGAACAAATTTTTTTTACTTCAGTGTTTGACAATGTTAAAAATGCAACCAAGATCTGTTCTAGTCGACATCAAAGAGCTGAAGATGGCTCACTTTTTGCTGCTTGATTTCTCCTCTGTGCCATTGAGCTGCATTTGAATTCAGTATTGAAGATCAACTTGAATAAAATTAATATCTTCCCATGACTGCTGATGAGAAACAATTAAATGGCATTTTATGAATCCAGTATTTATTTTGCTATCTTTTGCACAGTGCAATGATGAAAGCTTTGTCGCAATACATTTCAAATATCTCCAGCAACACACATGGGGCTAGTTTAGAAATGTAAATGGTGAGTACTCTTGCTTAATGTGTTCAGGATAATCACTTACATTTTTCAGAGCTCTTTTTGTTGATTGTTATGTGAACATATTTCATTTGATTTAATGGCAATTGGGTAGCTAATGTAATTGGAATTACAAATCCAAAAGAGAAACAGAAAGTTCTGGAAATGCTCAGCAATTCAGGCTTTACCTATAGAGCAAAGTACACAGTTACCAGGTACAGATAGTCAACCTTTTATTAGAACTACTGCTGAGCCTTGTTTCAGCTAGGAAAATTAAAAAAAAAACAAAGGAAAATGTTTCAAATTAGGATTCTATCTATCTATCTATTTATTAGGATGACCTAGCATTTATTGCCCATTGCTAAATGCCCTCGAGAAAATGGTGGTGAGTCACCTCCTTGAAGTACTGCAATCTTTCTACTGAAAGCCCCATAATAATGTTATGCAGAGAGTTCCAGGATTTGACACCACGATGTTGAAGGAATGGTGATCTATATTTCCAAGTGAGGATAATGTGTGTCTTGAAGGGGAACCTGTAATTGGTATTGTTCCCATGTACTTGTTGCCCTTGTCCTTCATAATGGTTTGAGGGTGCTATTGGAATAGCTTAGGGAAATGACAACAGTGTATCTTGTAAATGGTACACAATGCATCCATGGTGGACCATTTGTGGTGGAAGTTATTGATCAGTGTGGTGGATAGGATATTGAGCAAGGAGACTGCTTTGCCCCGGATGGTGGTGAGCTACTTTGGTGTGGTTGGAGATACATTCATCCAGGTAAATGAATAGTATTGCACCACATTCCTGAATTGCACCTTTAGGTCAGCTCTAGGTTGCAGGAGGTGAATCACTCACCAAAGGATCCCCAGACTCTGACCTGCTCTTGTAGCCATAGGTGGCTGGTACGTTTGAGTTTTTGGTCAATGCTAACTGCTGGAAAACATAGTGAAGGGTCTCAACAATAGTAATGTCATAATATGCCAAGGGTAGGCAATTAGAGTCTCTCAGGGGCTGAATAAATATGAGTCAGCTCAATTCAGATCAGTTGAAGTCAGATGAGTTTTTAAAGAGTCAGGTAAACTATGCAACTGAACTATATGTTGAAGAAATCCGTGCTGTACATTATATCATAGAACATTACAGTACAGTACAGACCCTTCAGCTCATGATGTTGTGCTAACATTTTAGCCTACTCTAAGATCAATCTAACCATTCTCTCCCACATAGCCCTTCATTTATCTATCATCCATGTACCTAAGAGTCGCTTAAATGTCTCTAATGTATCTGCCTCTACCAGCACCCCTGGCAACGCATTCCATGCACCCACCACTCTGTGTAAAATCTTACCTCTGATATCTCGGTACTTCCCTCCAATCACCTTAAAATTATGCCCCCTGATGTTAGCCAGAGGAAATAGCCTCTGGCTGTCCACTCAGTCCATGCCTCTTATCATCTTGTACACCTCTCAGGTCACCCGTCATCCTTCTTCTCTCCAAAGAGTACAGCCCTAGCTCGCTCAACCTATCCTCATAAGACATACTCTCCAATCCAGGCAATATCCTGGTAAATCTCCTCTGCACCCTTTCTGAAGCTTCTACATCCTTCCCATAATGAGGCGAGTAGAACTGAACACAATATCTATGTGTGGTCTAACTAGGGTTTTATGGAGCTGCAACATTACCTCGCAGCTCTTGAACTCAATCCCCCGACTAATGAAGGCCAACACGCCATGCACCTTCTTAACAACCCTATCAACTTG
>JARFYF010000029.1:33579558-33591034 GCA_030265395.1 Rhina ancylostomus | reverse complement strand
TGACCCATCCCCTGGTGGATCTGCTCCGCCCTCCTCCCCCGCACCTGCCTATCACTATCTCTTACCTGCATCTACCTATCACCACCCTGTGCATACCCCGCCTCCCCTCTTTTGTCCACTTACCACTGCTCTGCTTTTCCCTCTTATATATTGGGCTTCCCCTTTTCCTATCTTCAGTCCTGAAGAAAAGTCCTGACCCGAAACGTTGACCGCCTGCTTTTCTCCACGGATGCTGCCTGGCCTGCTGAGTTCCTCCAGCATCCTAGTGTTTTTTCATCAGCATTCCACCCATGCCTAGTAGCTTCAGCTCAAGCTGAAGCTGCACTGCTGGCAATGCAACGCAAAGTAATTCTCTCGTGAGATTGACGTGGATGCAAACATTGTTGCATGTTACTGTCTGGCAGGGGAGAATCTGTGATCACCAGGGCCTATCTCCCAGGACGGTAATCACGGAGACTGATCTATGAAGTGGATTCAGCGGCAAACTTGAACGTTGAGATTGAAGAAGAAGGAAGACAATGATGACTCTTCATGATCAAATGGTTGCCTGATGAGAGATTAACCTGCTGACATAAGGGTGGATCCAAATGCTGACTGGGAAACCAATCTAACACCTCCTTCCAGCAATCAAACCTGTGATCACCAACCAGCTCCATCAGGATGGCTGCAGCAATGAGCACCTTGGGAGGAGGACAGGGGATTCGAAATGCTATCAGGATGGCAGTGAAAGACCTTGGTGAGGGGAACCCCTTCACTCGGGACCTCTTCATCAAGAAGGTCCTGCCAGAGTGTTGCAAGTTCAAGGTGAAGGACATTTATTCCCTCCAGGACTTCCCAGGTAACCTCAAGTACCCAGTGGGATAGCTGTAGGTCTTTCGGGAGAAGGGGAAAAAACTCCACTGTAACTGTCAAGGGTACAGCCACTCTTCACCCTCCTCACCCAGGAGAAGCATGTAACAATGGTGCACATGTTTAACTCACATGTGCCTGTTGTGGATGTCCTCACCTTCCTGGCTTGTTAAGTTGAGGAAGCAGGAAGCTGCATGGACATCGAGGATGCATTTGGGATCTGGACCACCAAGTGCCAGGTGAAGGGTGGATGCTAATGGTGTCATATTGTGCTGTATTGTTCTATGGTTCTATGGGTTAGATAGTCTTAGTTTGAAGGGCAGCACAACATGGTGGGCCGCAAGGCCTGTATTGTGCTGTATTGTTCTATCATCCACCCTCCCTCGGTGTTTGCTATTGGAGGGAATGGTGGGTACACGATACACACAGGACAACCCAGGGTGTGTCGTAACTGCAACCCACCAGGAGATGTGGCGGCCCAATGCAGTGCAGTCATCTGCAGGAACTGCAAGCAGGAAGGCCACCAGACCAAGGACTGCAGTGAGAGCAAAAGCTGCAACTTGTGTGGGGAGGCGGCCATCTCTGCAAGGCCTGCCCCAAACGTGTGTGTACCTATGCACAGGCAAGAGGGGGAGCTGGCACCAACAACCCCCAGAGAAATGCTGGCGCTCCCCCTACCAGTGTAGATGTCCCAGCAGAGACTGAGACCAGAACTGAGGAAAAGTCAACCACCTCGAGCTCCCAAATCCCAACCACAAGTCCCCAGGCCCCTCCCCAAGAGGAGGAGTCAATGGAAGAGGGAAGGGCAGAAGGACAAGAAGGGGAATGGTAGGTGGAAGAAAAGAAGTCTCAGAAGTCACCACCCAAGAGACAATGGGCTTCTGAGAGTAAAAGTAATGGGAAGAAAAGGGCAATGCAACACACAGATGCTTGCAACCTTAGAGTATGAAGTAAATATGGAAAACCAATGACACTGGCAGAGAAAGCATCAAAATTGAAGGGACAAAGAGAGGGGAGCCTACAAGCAAATACGGGCAAAGTGAAAATTCAGCTTGCTGCCCTCCAGCTCTGGGAGACCGGGAGCAGCACAGATACCATCAGCCTCAGCTCCAGGAGACCGGCGGCAGCACAGTACCTGACACAGCCTCAGCTCCGAGAGATGGAGTGTACAGAACGATCAGAGCCAGAGATAGGAACAGGAACACAAACTGATCTCCCCCAGCGACATCACCAGCATCGCCACACCCTAGGGGAGACCATTCCCAGTACCTGAGCCCAAAAACAGTGAAACAATTCACCAAGGCTGCTATGAGGGCTCAGGCTGATTGACAATGTAAATGTATTTCCAAATCTTGAACTCAAACAACTATAGAGATAAAACCAGCATCTCTAAACATGCACAGTGTGAAGAGTACCGTGCGATGTATCTAATGCCTTGCAATACCTGGCCAACATCAAGGCGGAGGTGACTTTTCCACAGGAGCATGGATTGCCACATCATCACAACTATCGGAGATGGTCGCGACGGCCATCCCAGGGATTGTCTTCATGTTCGAGGGGCAACGATCCGGCCTGGGGATTCCGCTGCAGGAAGGCAACTTCTCACTGAAGTCAAGAGGTGGTGGGAGGGCAGTTCCTTGTGGCAGACGTAAAGTACCGTAACAACCCGCTCCGGCTAATCAACGTGTACACCTCGCCCGTGCTGTCCTCCAGCAGCTGCCACCACTGCTGGCAACATCCCAACCAGTTGTTCTGGCTGGTGACTTCAGCTGCATCATTGATGCAGCTGGACAATCTGGCAGTGCCAACAGGAGACAGGGCAGCAGCTCCAGACACCTGATGGGAACGGTTATTTGTATTGGTATTGGTTTATTATTGTCACTTGTACCAAGGTACAGTGTAAAACTTGTCTTGCATACAGATCAATTCATTACACAGTGCAGATACATTGAGTTAGTACAGAGTGCATTGAGGTAGTACAGGGTAAAAACAACAACAGAATCAGAATTAAGTGTCACAGCTACTGGGAAGTACATTGCAGGTATACAATAAAGCGCAAGGTCCTATATAATTAGAGCATGTCGTCTCTTGTGCTCAATCTTTGTGCAATAAATGTCATTACACCACTTATCTTCCCCATAGCTTACAATATTTACAAGTTAACTTGCAGTGTTTCATATGCAAGGACATCCAGGTCCCTCTGAACAGCAACACCTTTCACCTTTCAATCTCTCATTTAAATACTCTACTTTTCATTTTTTCCCCAACAAGGAGAAGTCACATTTTTCCACAGTATATTCCATCTGCCATAGTCTACCTATATCTCTCTGAAGCTTCCCTGCAACCTCCTCACAGGCCATGCTACCACCCAACTTTGTATCATAAGCAAATCTGGACATATTACAATTGATTCTATCATTGAAATCATTGCTATTGATTGGTAACAACTGGGACACTGCAACCCAACTAGTCACATCCACACAACCCAAAAATGGTTCATTTAATCTTACTGCCTGTTTTCTATTCATTAGTCAATCACCAACCCATACCAGTATGTAACCTCAATACTGTGCGCTCTAATGTTTTAAAATAATTTATCAATCTTAATCTTAATTTTCTTAATCTCTTATGTAGATCATTGATACAAATCAATAAAACTAATGGATAGTCCCCTTTAAAAGAGTTGCAGACGATTGTTTGCCCACAACCCTGATCTTTATGTCTGCTTAATATTGTAAAAGTAATACATGGATATTATCTTCTAACAGAAAAAATAGAATGGAGTATGAAATTCAAATAATGTATGTAAAAATAAACTAATTAAATATCTGTCTGGTGATGGAATTGGAAGCTACATTATGACAATTTATCAAAATTTAAGCCTGAATGAATGATTGGCTTCGAATATTTATTTAAAATGACATCCTCTGATTGGGAAGCAGTGAAGAATGATGTTCTGCAAAAGCCATTTGGCGCTCAAGTCCTGAGAGTAAAATATCCTAGTCTCAAACCATAGCTGGATGCAAACACATGGAGAACAAAGGGACTGAAATGAATCCTGAACCATAACAATGGTGAGTTAGCACTGCCCTCTGAACAGTTTTCTTTTACTTTGACCACACAATGGCAAGTAAATCAGGCAGCCAATTCATTACAACACAAGAAGCTGGAGGAACTCAGCAAGTCAGGAGGGAAATGGACAGTTGCTATTTCTGGTCGAGACCCTTCATCTGGATTGAAAGATACAGGGGAGATAGTCAGTATAAAAGAAGGTGGAGCTGGCAGGCAATAGGTGGACCCAGGAAAGGATGGGTGACAGGCAGATGGGGGAGTGGAGAGTGGAAATAGCACCAGAAGCTGGGAGGTGAGAGGTGGATGCGATAAATGTCTGAAGATGAAGGAATTTTAAGGCATAGCCTATTTAAACACATGGAAATTTCTCATTGGTTTAGCTACATCACTTAATCAAATGTCAAAGAAATGATTTACTCAGGTGATGCAATACATTCAAGAGAGAACTGGAGGATAGATCTTCATTGTATGACTGTGATTAAAGAATTGCTGGTTAACCACAATCCCTCAGCATTACTCCATGATTTATTGAGTTATTGTGTTTAATCATGGAGCCACTTACTCCTGAAGTTGTGGGGAAGAGCTTAAAACCTCTGCCTTCCCAGACTGTGCTGCACATCAGATAAATAACAGGCAGTCTACTAGAAAAGACACCACATTAGCCAGCCATCAGATCACTCCCTACACTCAAATGAACTGCATAATCTGGATTGGGAATTAATGAATCGCAAGTGCTGTTTGAGAACTTGGCACAAATACAGACATCCCATCTGCTCACAGAAATGTATAGAAAACCTTCCATTTACAGAAGACACAGCCACATACAGCAGATACCTTGAAACTTTGTCAATGGTGGCACAGATTATCAGGGAAATCAGTAATAAGAGATCAATTCTGCTTGGGTGAATTGTAGTAGATGTTTATTCACTCTTCCAGGTTCTTTGTCACATTATGTAGGAAAATGTTCTGTCTGCCAAGATTTATATTTCAAAGTAACTGCTCTCAGGTCAAAAGAAATAAAAACTCAAGTATAAGGGCATAGAAACTGCAGTTCAAAGTAATAAGCATAATTTTTGGCTATTGTTTGGTAAGGTGTTGGCCGTTTAAGTTGTGAGTCTCTGCTCCATACTTTGGGCATCATTGAACTAACGCTACACTTTTTCCTTCCAAAGCTGTGGGCTATGTGAAAGAAAACAAACCATCTGTGGACAGATGTGGGGAAAGGGAGGGCTAGTGGTTAAATACATGATTGGGTCTTTGGGGTCAGGCTTAATTTCGCCACTGGAGTGTTGGAGCCTGGAGGCATGTGTTGCTACCTTGATTCAGCCAGCAGTGAGTTGGGGCCTCAGAGGATAGGAGAGGGGGTGTCCAAAGGCTGCTGAGAGATTGGGAAGCTTTGCACTTGGTATATCAGAGTACTTGGTCTGGTAAAGGTGGTTGTCAGCCAGGGTACTCAGATGGGCAGTTGGGGTGATGGGTGATTGGGCCAGGAGGAGGGGTGGTAGCCTGGTCAGGGAGACTCAGAGGATCCAGTCCAGTGTTGTGCAATTAAAGCATGGTGGTTCTGGGAATGACCAATGAAAGTTACTCCTAGATTAACATGGTCTAATTTTCCTGACAACACATTGCATAGGGAATGACATCAGTTGATTTGCATCACATGCAGAAAATGCATCCAAAATACAAGCACTATTCTTGTCAGGGTGCATCCAGTCAAAATGCTGCAACAACACAAAACAGCTCAGAAATGGCTTGTATCTCATTTCACAATGGGAAAAAGTACATTTCTATTGCATGCCACTGAAATTAACAGTGCAAAGTGACTGGATTTCTAGGCTAATAATATATTTTGCAATATGTGTAGAGCCACCTTACTTTTTTAATCAATTTCTCAGATGAACTCTCAATGTCCTGTGATGTAAAGGTGCTATTGCTAACGTGTGGTATCTTTCAGATGGTAGTCACTGACAGGTAATAATCAGCTCCTACTTAATTTCTTCACCCAGACTGTAATGAACCTGTGGATTTCTTCACCCAAGAGGGCTGCGGAGGCTCATTTGTTGAGTATATTCAAGACGGTGGTTGGTAGATTTATAACATGTAAGAGAAACACAGGACATGGTACTAAGTACAGTAGTACTAAGGTAAAGGATCATCTGTGATCTTATTGAATGTAGAGCAGATACAAGGGGCTGAATAGTCTACTCCTGTTTCTATTTTTTATGCTCTTATGTACTTCAGAATTTTAAAAATATTTTTCACTTACAAGCCAGTGCAAAATGTACAGGAATCAAAGTGATCTACAAAATTAATGCATTGAGAGCTTTGGCAAGAACTCTTGTTTTAAGCTGTGTTTAAGTAAAACAAAAGCCCTGTCACAGTCTTAAGCTACGATGGCAAAAATTGTGTTTTGAATATTTTCACATTATTAACAGCCTGATTTGGCTGTAATAGAGAACAATAAAACATAAAATTTTGTCCAAATTTCCCACATCCACTCAGTTATTTATTCAAAATGCAAAATGGGCAGGTCCAATCACTTACTTATTGGTGGCATTATCTTTGCTTGATGGCATTGCCCTTGTCTGTGAAGCCCACTTCAATATTCTCACTGTGGTGTCTTTGCTCAGACACAACATGAGTCAAGGATTCAGACTGCACTATGTATCTGTGTGCATTGCTCCCCACTGAGTCTGCAGGAAGAATGAATTCCCTTGGTTTTCCCTGGGGTTTTGTGTGAAGAGTTGATGAGGCATCAATAGCTAGCTAGCATCTGAGGAATTCCAGCCAAGTTTCTGGAAGGCGCAAAAATACAATAACGCTTAAAAGTGGAAGTGAATGGGACTTGGCCATTGATTACTTTAAGTCTTCCTTTATCCATTTGTTTTCTGTGAATGAAGCAGCATTTTGCAGAGTCCTTCTCATATGTTTCTTGCCAGGTGGGGAACTGCCTACGGGATAAATGATCTTACAAACTACAAAATATAACATGTTGGTTCCCCAATCTGCAGTGATGTACCTTAAGGAGTAACTTGTGAAATTTTATGCAATATTTCAGCATAACTAAATACTATATATAAATATAAGTGTTTTTGTTGCCAGTGTTGCTGCAGATGAGTGCCATTTATCTTCAGCTGTATTTGTGCTGACAGTAATCATGTCACATGATACATTCTGTTGTCATCATCTGGTGATAAGCCCTGGTGGCATTAATGACAATTATTTCTCAAATAAACTGAGATGCCTAGAAACTGGATTTCATCTTCTTTTGGCATGCTAAGCAAATGCTGTAAAAAGAAAAGCTAACTTCAAATCATATTGCCCCACTAACAATGGTGAAATGGGCCAGTGAAAACAGAGCCTTCATTTGACATCTCATTGCCAATTTTACCATATGTGTTCCCAGTTGTTCAGCAGTTTGCTCCCTCAGATCTCAGGGTACCTGGGTTCCAGCTTGTCAGAGCAGTGGACTATTTCGGGACCATGATAATGACTATTTCTCCTTCAGTTCTCACCAACAGCACTAACAATTATTAAAGAAAAAGATAGCAAAGCTCTGCATCTAATAAATGCAATGTGAGGCGAGTTACAGGATTGGTAGAACACATAAGAATGCGGGGAGGTACCACAACAGAAAAGATTGGAAACAGTCTAGATACAAATTTGATAGCAGCTTTCATACCATCAAACTCTGCCTCCAAAGTCTTGTAGCTACTTACTGTGACACTGGAGGATGTTCATTAGGTTAAAGCATACTCTCAGCAGTCCCTTATCACCTCTTCTTATTTCTCTGTACCTTCTCCACTTATTCCTTCTTACATGTCCATCAATTCCCCTTCTGATTCTTTTGTCACATACCTACATGAGCGGTAGTTTATAGGAGCCAATTAACATCTTTGAGGTATGAGCTGAAACTGGAACTCCAAGGGTATAGCCATGCACTAACAGGGGGCATGTGTCAGCTCCACCCAGACAGTACTATGGTTAGGAGTGAACCAAGGTCCCTAGGGATGTGAGACGGCAGTCCCAACTGCTCCAGCCATAAATTCTCCAAATCTCCATCTGTGCAAAATCTATACTTACTGCATTTTTTGACTTATCCTATTATTTTTGTTGCTGTATACTAATACAGAAATATGTTCTGTGATATTAGCATTCCTTTCCTTGGGTAGCTGTCTTAAAAATTAGAACAGAAGGTTCCTGTGAGTAAAGTCTAGTAAGGGTGTGATGGTGTTAAGAGGCAAGAGCGTATCCCACAGAGGAGAGTTTGATAACTACAGGACTGTACGTTATGAAGAAAGAGAACATGGTTTAATTTGCTTAGTTGTAAATGTTTCATTACTGGCAACTGTGAACTGCATCTCCTCCTGACTCAGGATTGAGCATGACTTGCCCTCTATAAACTACCAAATGGTGAGTTTTGACTCAGAAAATATATACAGGTCAGTACTGAGAGAGACAGCGGGATAGTCTGAGCTAAACTGTTGAAATTCTATGACTAGCCCTTATCTGACATAAATCTACAGTTTAAAAAATTAGATTTGTTACATAATAATGAGTCAAGTTTAATTCCAATACAATATTAAGGTTGAATACCAACCCTCAATACACTCTGTAACACTGACTGCAACTAAAGTCTGATCACAAGGATTATGCAAAGTAAAAACTTTAAATCTGGCAACAAATAAAGTCTTGCATTTGCCCTTGGATAGATGAACAATTTACCATGCACAGAAGTGGAAAATTGTAACTCAAATATTCACCTTTTAGAGCTATTAAAATATGAAGGCTTCCAGGAGAATTATGATTGATGGTTTACAATTTTGAGACTCTCAAGGTTAGTCAGTGCTACAACCAAAATTAGCTAGACTGACATTCTCTGTAGCCGAATGATAAAAAAGGCTACTAATATGCAGGACACAACTCATCTCCATGGAAACAGAACTCTGACGTTTAGGTAGTGGAGCAAACTGTGAAGTGTAGGTACCGTTTTAAGGAGCCAAGATCCTGCTTTAGAAGCAATGCCAATTGCTGGACAGATCCCGGGCCTTTTAAAAGTCTCCTTTCACGTACGTATTAAAATCAGGATAATAGAGAAATGCCGATCATCTCCCGAATAATTACATGCCATGGATTTATGCTAATGAAAATAATTACTGTATTGGTTCTAAAAATAGTCAGCTTGAATGCTTAAGAAATTTCATGTGTCAGCTTGAAATAGAAAATAGAATAATGTATTTCATTCAGCTCCAAAATTCTTCTTTAGTGCATTTTTTTGGTCACTTGGGTTACTATTGTTACATTTTAATTTCTAGCTCTTCCACCTCAATGCATCAATTAAGTTAAAACAAATGTTGCTAAGGTTAATTTTATGATGAAACCATAAGTGAGTGATTCAATTGATATGAAACTAACTCATTTGTATGGGGATTCAAGTTCAATTTGTGAGCAGAGATTATTTTAGCAATTTCATTCCTTATCAATGCCTTACAAAAGAACATGGAGAGGTCAAAGTTTTCAAAGTGCTCTGTAATACTGCTTAAGGATGCTTAATCATGACTAGAAAATGTGTCACAATATGTATTCAAGCAAAATTCAGATTGTATTCTATAGCTTATCTGCCTGACAACTGAGGAATGTGAAAACACAAGTCAAAAGGCTGACATTTTGGTCAAGCAGTGACATTACATTGGTCTGAAATATATGACAAATCAGCAACTACAACAATCCAGTAGCTGTGTGGAGCATAGCCACGGGGAATGTTGTGTGTGCTTTAGACCAATTTTATTTGTGTTGAGACAAAGAGAAAAATTCTGAATTTTTTATGTCGTATGTTTGCTTATCTGAGAGATTTTTTAAGTAATTATTTACATTAGACACAGAGGAAATTATCTTATTGTCACTGTAGCACCATGTTGATCTGTGATAGAATATTGAATACAGAACATTACAGCACAGTATAGGCACTTTGGCCCACGAAGTTGTGCCTGGCATATAACCTACTCTAAGATCAATCTAACCATTCTCTCCCACATACCCCACCATTTTTCTATCATCCATGTGCCTATCTAAGATTCTCTTAAATGTCCCTAATGTATCTGCCTCTACCAGCACCCCTGGCAGCATGTTCCATGCATCCACCACTCTCTGTGTAACAAAAAAATTACCTCTGATATCCCTCCTGTACTTTCCTCCAATCACCATAAAATTATGGCCCCTTGTGTTAGCCATTTCCGCCTAGGGAAAGAGTCTCAGACTGTCCACGGGATCTATGCCCCTTATCATCTTGTACACCTCTATTAGGCCACCTCTCATCCTCCTTCACTCCAAAGAGAAAAGTCCTAGCTCACTAAGGAAGGGATGGTAGGACAAGTCAGCCATATTCTACTCCAAGGGCTCAGTCACATTGCGTCTATTTGAAGGGGATGGCTGACGTGTAAAACATGGAGAAGGTAACTCCTATACAGTTGAGGGTTTTCCAGCCCACCACTCAGTGTTCTGTTGAAATTGATGACCAGCATCCAATCAGGTACACATGAACTATAGTGACATTTGACCACGACGGTGAATTAAGAAAAGTTGGAGGCTGTTAGTGATATTGAAACATAAAGTTTTAAATGTCATATAGAAGAGCAATATGAAAATGTAAACTTTATTTATGGGACTTTATCTCAGAAGTTGTAAGTCTCAAGTGGTTCCTCAGTGAAAGGTAACACTGCAATCAGGTTAACAGACTAATAATCCAGATACTTGTACTAATCAGAGATATGAGTTAAATCTCACCATAGTAGCAAAAGAGAATCTAACTTCAGTGAAGTAAATAAATCTGTAATTAAATTGCAAAAGAAGGGACAAGTTGGCATTCCAAATATGCAATTGGTTTGATCATGACTGTCAGAGAAGGAAATCTGCAATTTTCTAGCCTCTTGTGTCTCCTTATCCAGATCACTTGGTTGACTTATTAACTGCTGTCTGAAATGGCCCAAGAAGCTACTTGAGGGCAATATGCATGGGTATTAAAACTGATCTTGCAGCAACACTCATATTCTTCTGGTCTAGACAGGCCAGAAGCTCAGGTGACTTTGGGAGGCAATCGGGAGAGATGATTCTCCAATGCTCTCTGCAAAGGAACTAATAAACATTTTACAGAAAACAGCTACTTGATCCTTGAGCGTCAGGGGACTCCCCTAGGTGGAAGTCCTCCTGGCCATACCCAGGTGAACTTCCAGAGGCCAACATGTTCACTTCAGTGAATGTACAGACCCTCATTCTGATGCTGGGTCTCACTAATATTAGAAAAGTGTGATTCCCCAGTACAGTGGTTGCCTGTCTTCTGGCAGGGAAGGTCATGTCTGAGGTGGACAGATTTCTGTCCATGGAAAACAAATAAAAATACAGTGTTGGAATCTGAAACAAAAAAATAAATTCTGGAAGAACTCAGCCTGTCAAGCAGCATCTGTGGAAATTGAAATCAGTGATTTTTTTGGGTCTGGTGCCCTTCCTCAGATGTTTCATCCTTACAGTGGCCCAACAGAAGCTACCAGGATTTGGTTCG
>JARFYF010000029.1:33567425-33579526 GCA_030265395.1 Rhina ancylostomus | reverse complement strand
TTTATTTGGGATTTCCAAGGGAAATCCTTGGGAACATTTGACGTGGGATTTCCAAATTGGCTAGCTTTGCTGCCAGAATAGAGTTTCAGCGGTCTACTTTGAACATGTGAATATTAAAGGATAGCTTTTCTTGTCTGCTACCAGTTATAAAGTCAGAAAACCATAGTGAATGTTCTGCAATTTATTCATTTCAATTCAGTTTTCTGTTGCATGGTCTTTGTTGAGAGGAGATTTAAAAAAATCTATCCTGAGCTCCCTTACCTGACTGACATAACAGTAAAGGGTTGCTTATTCAGAAACAGAAGGTCTACTTTATGTGATCTCTAAAATCTCAGAAATTCAGAAGGTTTGTTCAGTTTACAGTGGAATTAGGAATCTTGCAGAATATTTCTTCAAGCAATCAAACTGGTTAGGTTATCAATGATACAGTGCATGTAGTACTGGGAATTTATAAGTTCAATGAGCTGCATGGGTTTCATCAGGTCAAACAGTATAAATCATCATTTTACTATTCATCAGTAATGGTGCACTGGATAATGTGACACATTGTTAGTTAAACTATTGAACAGGTTTAATCTTTTATTGTATTCACTTACTGAAGACAATTTTACTTACAATGAAGATGGCATGACCTTAATGTATCTGCACAACTGATAACCATTGATCAAAACTCAGGTACCAATCCAATGAGATTTTAACACTGAATTATCTTGTTAACTTGGGTTATCTCCTCACACATTAATAGGTCATAAAATTATTTTAGTTCATAGCTTTCAGCAATTTATTTTGGGCTTATAAATCCATTTTGAGAAAAAGAAAACTTTTCAAACAAGTGATCAAGGAGAGAAACTTTGAGGAAATAAGAGAAAATCAGGGAGATACAGAGTCAGAGACTCATATATCCATAAAAATTAACCAACCTTATCAATGGCACATGATGCACGCTGGAATGATCCAGAAGCATAGAAAGTGAGGGCACATGACAGTATATGAATTTGTAAATAAGTCACGTGCATATGTAACTTCAGGACATCATCACACATGTAATTATTGTTAGTCTGCAATAAAGTTTGTTCTGAAGCTTGTAGTCTCACTTGAAAATAATAGTTTGAACTTACCAGTACTGCAAGACTAGTTCTCAGACTACCTCCATGTTCATTAAAGTCATAGTTATCTTTCAAAACAACAGAATCATGGAATATAGAAATCATTTAACCCTTTCTGCCTGTGATGGTTCTTTCAAAGAGCAGTCGGACTTTTTCCATGCCCATGGTTTATGTCCATAGCTCCCAGGTACCTATCCAACTCATCTGTGTAATTATTTTAAAATTAAATTTAAATTTTATTTACAATGTGGTAACAGACACTTCGGGCCCAACGAGTCCGCACTGCCCATTTTTTTTAAACCTATGTTAACCTACCCGTATGCCTTTGGAATGTGGGAGGAAACCAGAGCACCTGGAGGAAACCCACGCAGGCACGGGAGAAGGTACAAACTCCTTACAGACAGCGAAGGGAATCGAACCCCAATTGCTGGCGCTATAATAGCGCCACGCTAACTGCTACACTACTGTGCTGCCCCTTCAGGTTCCACTATGCTTCCAAGTTGAATAATCCAGATCCCCACAGAAGTAAATAAAGTAATTTTTCCTCATCTCTCTTCCAGATCTTTCAAAAATATTTTAGATACCTGACTTCTCCAACCCCTGGTTAGAGGTATTAGCTTTCTCTATACACTATCAACATCACTTATCACTAGAAGGGAAAAAATGACTTGCACTAACAATCTGCTTTTCATGACTTCCCTTAGGACATTCACAGTTGTCAAAGTTCATCAAGCTGATCCGAGACAATTAAAAATGATTCAAAAAGATTTAAGTAATTAATATATATTAATTAAAAATAATAGGGTTATATAAAGCATTTAACTGATATAAATTCATTAAGACATAAATATTAAGTTAAATTTAAGAAACCAAAACAAACTTATCTTCATTTACCTTGTCAGTCAGGTTGGTCATCTGAAACATGTGAAAAGGGTCATGCCAGATGCATCAGCCACAGCTGGCACAGAGTTGAGGGGCCAGATGTGAAGCGCATTAGGGTTTAGTGCAGCATGACTGAGATCCACCCCTCAACCTCAGTCCACAATTTAGTTCTATTGAATTTATTAGAACTGAACTTTTGGCTGTTCCAATTGCACACATGGGGGAGCTGCTGCCTCACAGCTCTGTAGACCTGGATTCAATCCTCTCTTCTGGTGCTGTCTGTGTGGAGTTTGCATGTTCTCTCTGTGACTACCTGGGTTTCCTCCAGGTGATCCAGTTTCCTCCAACATTCAAAAGACATGTGGGATGACAGGTTAGTGGACCACTGTAAATTAGTGGACCACCATTAGTATGTAGGTGAATGGGGGGAATTGGTGAGAATGTGGGAAAAAGAAAATGGGATTAGTCTGGGATTAGTATAAACAGGAGGTTGGCATGACTTGGTTGGCTGAAAGGCCTGATTTTGTGTCATATGACTTTAGGATTATGTCTGTCTATAGTACAATATGTCGTTTCTCCAATGTTGTATGTATAATGGTACCAATCAGGTTGAATATTTCGGTATGAACTGGAGACCATCAGTTCAAAGGGGGGCAGGGAGGAACAGAGAGAGAACCAAGGTAGACTGGTGGAGAAGGAACACTGGGCATGTGGGTGACCTGAAATTAGAAAATTCAGTGTTCATGCCATTGGGTTGTGGGCTTACTCAAGTGAAGTATGAGGTGTTGTTCTTCTAGTTTGCATTTGGCCTCACTGTGGCAGTGGAGAAGGCTGAGGACAGGCAGGTTGGTGTGGGAATGGGGAGGGGAGTTGATATGACGTGCAGTTGGAAGATCAAAATGGCTGTTGCAGACAAATAATTGCTGTGGTTCATTTTATTTTGCTGGGAGATTATTTTCAAAATACTGTACTTTAGGTCAAATAACACTGCTGGGTAGCCATAAGTTCCAGAGAGAACTGCTGGCTTATGGCAGTGTGGGTATCACACTGCCACAAGCCTTTCAGACTTCTGTGCTGTGTAGTTGCATGGATTTACCATTGAGTATGGGAGGTTTTGTAATGACCTGAGTGAATATGCATTCTACTTGTCAACTGCATACAGTTGTAGAAGGCTGCACACATTGAAAAATTAAGGATGGCAGAAATATCATTACTATTTAAGCAACTTGTGTATTTATAGAAACTGTTTATTGCATTTCCAGTTTATCCAATTATCATTCTACATAAATAACAAATAGAGAACTAAAATGTTGAAACACTGTCACAGGCATGCCAGAAATTCAATTGGGATGAAATCCTGCTTCGAATAAATTTTATAAATTTATACTGAATTTGAAGAAAACTAATACATATATTTTTTAAATCTGCATCATTTGTTCATGCACAGTGTCTGTACTTGAACTCAAGTTCACAAGACAAAGGTGTGCTGTTCAAATTCCTCTAATCAAACATAAAACTGAATTTAAATATATTGATTCAGATGGAATGGCTCTTGACATGACAGATGAATACTTATATACAGGCATGCAGAGCAATGTAACTTGGGGACTTTAATGCTGACATTTAGCAAATTTATTGCAAGAGGAAAATGCAATCAATAAAATATTGCACCAGCCAGAAAATGCTAACGAGGTGTCCAGGAGGGAAATAATGTTGAAATGGAGTAAGTCTGCAATATTATAATATGTAATAAGACCTTGTAGAAGGATTTCTGATTTGTTTTTGGGTAACTGAGAAAATTCCAAACAACTTTTATACCAGATGACATTGAGAATTCTTTTTTAGTAAGTGCTTTAATTTGCAAAACTAGTGAGGCCTCTTTCATTCATCCTTCATCAGAAGTTGTCACAAAAATAGCAGTATGTCCTGAGTGATCTGATACATTTTCATAGTTTTGGTGGAAATGAATCAGTTGCTGAATTTATATTTTCACCATGTAGGAGTAAAGTGTAAAGTCTTATCATAAGATATGTCAAATGAAAATTTCCATGTAAGTGATATCTTATAAGTTATATCTTATAGTTATATCTTATATCTTATGTAAGTTTCCACCTTATCCCATCCACTTTACTTTCTTGGGAGATTAAGGAGGTTTAGCTTGCCACTGAACACTCTAACTTTCATAGATGTGCTGTTGAAATTATCCTGACTGGTTGAATCATGGTCTGGTATGACAATTTGAATGCGCAGGAACATAAGAAGTTGCAGAGATACAACTCTGCAACTCTGCCCAATACGTCACGGGCACATCCCTCACCATTATCTGTAGTATCAACAGGAGGCACTGCCTCAAGAAGGCAACATCCATCATCAAAGATCCCCACCTTCCAGGCCATGCCATCTTCTTGCAGCTACCACTGGGCAGGAGTTACAGAAGCCTAAAGTCCCACACCACCACGTTCAAGAACAGCATCTTCCCTTGAACCAACTGGCAAGACCATAATCACCACTACAGCTTAGCAACACTATGACCACTATGATCATTTAGCACTAAAATGGACTTTGTTTTATTTTGTTCTAATTATGCTCTTTTATGTAAAAATCATGTATAATTCATGTTTTTCTTGTGAATACTGCTTATCTGATACTATGTGCCTGTGATGCTGCTGCAAGTATTGGTATTGGTTTATTATTGTCACTTGTACCGAGGTATAGTGAAAAACTTGTCTTGCATACCACTCATACAGATCAATTCATTACACAGTGCATTGAGGTAGTACAGGGTAAAAACAATAACAGAATAAAGAGTAAACTGTCACAGCTACAGGAAAGTGCAGATAGACAATAAGGTGCAAGATCACAACAAGATAGATTGTGAGGCCAAGAATCCATCTCATCATATAAAGGAACCATTCAATAGTCTTATCATAGTGGGATAGAAGCTGTCCTTGAGCCTGGTCATATGTGCTCTCAGGCTCCGGTATATTCTGCCTGATGGGAGAGGAAAGAAGAGAGAATGACCTAGGTGGGTGGGCTCTTTGATTATGCTGACTGCTTCACCAAGACAGCAAGAGGTATAGACAGAGTCCACGGAGGTGAGGCTGATTTCCATGATGTGCTGGGCTTTGTCCACAGCTTTCTGCAATTTCTTGCAGTTCTGGGCAGAGCAGCTGCCATACCAAGCTGTGGTGCATCCAGATAGGATGCTTTCTATGGTGCATCGATAAAAGTTGGTGAGTGTCAAAGGGAACATGCCAGATTTCTTTAGCCTCGTGGGGAAGTAGAGGCACTGGTGAGCTTCCTTGGCCATGGCATCTACATGGTTGGACCAGGACAAGCTCTGGTGATATTCACTCTTAGGAACTTGGAAGTCTCGACACTCTCGACCTCAGCACCATTGATGTTGACAGGTGCATGTACACTGCCCCCCTTCCTGATGTCAATTACCAGCTCTTTGGTTTTGCTAACATTGAGGGAAAGGTTGTTATCATGACATCATGTCACTAAGCTCTATCTCCTTCCTGTACTCTGACTCATTGTTATTTGAGATGCGGCTTACAACGGTGGTATCATCTGCAAACTTGTAGATCGAGTTAGAACAGAATCTGTCCATACAGTCATGAGTATATAGGGAGTACAGTAGAGGGCTGAGGACACAGCCTTGTGGGGCACTAGTGTTAAGAATAATTGTGCTGGATGTGTTGCTGCCTATCCTCACTGATTGCGGTCTGTTGGTCAGAAAGCCAAGGATCCAGTTGCAGAGGGAGGTGTTGAATCCCAGGTCTCGGAGTTTAGTGCTGAGTCTGCTTGGAATTATGGTATTGAAGGCAGAGCTGTAGTCAATAAACAATAGTGTAACGTAGATGTCTTTACCGTCCAGATGCTCCAGAGATGGCCAGGGAGATGGTGTCTGCTGTAGACCTGTTTTGGTGGTAGATGAATTGCAGTGGATCAAGGTTGTCTGGGAGGCTGGAGTTGATGCATGCTATGACCAGCCTCTCAAAGCATTTCATGATGGTGGATGTCAGAGCCACTGGGTGGTCATTAAGGCATGTTACCTTGTTTTTCTTAGGTATTGGGATGATAGTGGTCTTCTTAAAACAGGTAGGAACCTCAGATCGAAGCAGGGAGAGGTTAAATATGTTTGCAAATACCCCCACCAGCTGATCGGCACAAGATCTGAGCATACGGCCAGGGACACCATCTAGGCCAGATGCTTTCCTTGGGTTCGCTCTCTGGAAGACTGATCTTGCTTCCTTGATGGTGACCACAGGTTCAGTTGCATTGGAGGCTGTCAGGGTGGGTGGTGACAAACCAATCCCCTTCTGTTCAAGCTCAATGAAAAGCAAGCTTTTCATTGCACCTATGCATACATGAACCTGTGCATATGACAATAGACTTGACAATAGACAATTTTATTCCTATAATTAAAATATATTTGACTTAAATAACCAGTTCAGTTTCATTATTTGACTCCTTGAAATCAATGGAGCATTTTCAATTGTAGTTAAAGGTTTTAAAACAGTGAGGACATACACTTCAATGAGGCAAGTGGTCCCTTGAGATAGTCCACAAGTAAGAGTAGGCCAGTAATATTTGTGTTCTTTAGGGCTATGAGAGCAGTTTGAATCATGTTGTAAGTGGGCTCTGCATCCACTGCCAGCTTCACTTCCATTAATTGATCTCTGTGATGTAAAACTGAATGTACTGGGGGTGACGGGGCTTGTGGATGAAAGGATCAGACTGAAGTGTTTAAAACATTAGAAGGATGCTGTTGGGTAGATACTGAAGAATGGTAACCACTGTTGGGAGAACTTTATTGTAAACTTAAAGCAGGACAAATCAGGAAACTGGGTATGGTAGCATAGAAGTTATTTTGCTGAATTAATAATGTAAAGATCTGAATTAATGATCTGGAAACACGAGAAAAAACGTTAAAATATTAATTGCTGAAGGAGGAGGATAATTACCAAGGGGCGGAAATTAATGCTGGCCTTTCTAAAGGCAGCCAATAAAAGCAAAGAGAAAAATACTTTATCTTGAATTCTGGAATTCTCTGTTGCAGAAGGTTGTGGTACTCAAATAAGTTTAATTTACAAGACTATTTAAGATTTCTTTATTAGTCACATATACATCGAAACACACAGTGAAATGCATCTTTTGTGTAGAGTGTTCTGGGGGCAGCCCACAGGTGTCGCCATGCTTCCAGCATCAACATAGCATGCCCACAACTTCCTAACCCATATGTCTTTGGAATGTGGGAGGAAACTGGAGCACCCAGAGGAAACCCACGCAGACATGGGGAGAACATACAAACTCCTTACAGTGGCCAGAATTGAACCCAGGTCACTGGCGCTGTAATAACATTATGCTAACTGCTACGCTACAGTGCCTGCCCATTTATGTAGCCAATAATATTGAGGGAATGACACTGGTCGTTAAATAGAATTGCTGTACAGGTCAGCTAGTGTATATTCAAATTTACAGCAAGAAGGATAGGCCAAATGGCCTACTCTGATTCCAGTGCTCTTGCATAAATAATTGGAGTCATAGAGTTATACAGCATGGAAACAAGCCCTTTGGCCCAACTCATCCATGCCAACCAAAGTGTCCACCTGAGCCACTCCCACTTTCCTGCTTTTAGTCCATATCCCTCTAAACCTTTCCTATCCATGTACTTTTCTAAATGTCTTTTAAACATTGTAATTGTACCTACCTCCACAGCTTCCCCTGGCAGCTCATTCCATATATCCACCACTCTCTGTGTGAAAAGTTTGCCCCTCAGGTCCTGTCTATATATTTCCCCTCTCACCTTAAATCTATGCCCTCTAGTTTTAAACTCCCTTACCCTATAAAAAAGACTGACCAAATTCAAAGGTCTGAGATTATGCTTCTGCCAAAATTTAAGATGAATTCCTATAAAATCAATGTTTTCTCCATAAATATTAAGAGCTGTTGTAAAACTGATATGACATTAATTATAACATGCTGGAACATACAATCCCTTTTAGAAAGAGTGGCCTTTTGATGCTATAGTAAGAAATGCTTATATCAAGATGACGTTTTTACAATCTTTACCAGATTAATTAATATTACTTTGTAATATTTGTAAAAAATTAGAAAAGATAATTTTTTAGATCAGAACATCAGACACTATATTTGTATTGCCATTAAGGCATGTTAGAAGGCATATGACAGGAGTACACTCTTGTAAGTACAACCAAAATTACATGATCTGATATTTCCAGTACTTAGTGTTCTAAATGGTTCCAGTGACAAGTTGACAAAAATTTTAATAATCAGAGTTCAGCACGAAGAAATAGCAAATGAATCCCTTCAACCCTAAATGTCAACTGACTGGATTTATTGCAAAAATCATGCAAATTGTTATTGTTGCCCATAAAAATATTTACCATCAAATGAGCCAAAGCCACCAACCCACTTGCCATACATCAACAGGGACACCTATTAGGAAGCTGAATTCATGGATAAAGAGACTCAAAAGAAGAATAAATCTATTAAAGAAAAGAATTAAAATCAACATTTTTTGCCTATCACATCAACATGACTGCAAAAGCTTGCAATTATCATAAATAGAAGAGAAGTGCCTCCCAATTATTTGGTATTCCACATAACAGTGGTCAATAAAAGAATAACAATATCTAATGCAGTACTCAAAGCAACCGGGAGCATTTAATCTTTCATTGCATCAGTTATTATAACTTGCAATGTTTTATTTTACTAAAAGCTTGGTGCCTAATCAGAAAGATTATTTCTTCCAGGTTTCTAAATTATCCATTTGTAAAATAAATGTAGGAGTTTTATTCCCAAAATGATTTTAAGGAAGATAAATATACAGAACTCAATTGTTTTCCTTATGGCATACACAGTAAATATATGATTGAAAATAAGACATTTACTTTGCTGTGTGCAAAGAATGGGATTGTGCAACTAATTAGATAGTCTTTTCAAAGAGCTGGGGTGGACATGATTGAGCAGCCTCTTCCTAAGATGCATCATTCTATGATTCTGTCATTTACAGAATGTGTTAACAAGTTGCATTGTTGTTATTTTTTGGCAGTGGTTCTGTAGATATCCATAAGCAAACAACTAGTGCCTCTTCCACTTCCTCCTCTGTGCTTTGAAATGCAGAGATCCAGCCTGCCTGACCTCCCACTTCATGAATCTAATGGTGAAGCACACACCAAGTTGAGAGGTTGTATTAAGCCAGGGATGACTATCAGAGATAATTAAAACCAGTTCAAAAGCTCTTTGTGGTGACAAGCATTGAAGACATTCTTGGGGTTGGACCTCAGGATCCAACTTATTATCATCTATGTGCCCTACCTCACAGCATAATTCTTAGGTACAGGGAAGCAGTTCAACTGGCCCACCATATATGTAAAGGTTAACGCGGACTGTGGGCAGTGTAGATGGTGAGTTGGGTCAGTGAACCTGGTCCATGATGATTCAACCCAATGAATCCAAAATGATTTAGCTGCTAGATGATGTAAAACTAAGGAGAAAAAAAATAGATAGATTAGCACTTTAAAGAAAACAATTTTCAGGATTGTTGGGTTAGTGCTGGGGAATGGGATGGAGTGGAATGCTCTACAGGGAGTTGTTATGGACTCAGTGTGCTGAACGATTTCCTTCTGTGCTGCAATGATTTTTATCACTCCTTGACTCTGCAATATGATTTTAAAAGGAAGAGTCCTTGCTGGTCAGTGGCATCGATGTACTGTCATATCAACATGCAATGCTTTACTCTGCAAATGAAATTCCAAACTATTAATGTCAGTCAAAGTAATTAAATGAACAATGAAGGTAATATTTCCCAACAGGTTGGAACACATCACGGTCTCCACTAAGCGGCACGGTATGGATTTCAAGCTATTGTGAGTATTAGATAAGATATCTTTATTAGTCACATGTACATCGAAACACACAGTGAAATGCATCTTTTTGTGTAGAGTGTTCTGGGGGACAGCCCGCAAGTGTCACCATGCTTCCAGCGCCAATGTAGCCTGCCCACAACTTCCTAACCATGTGACTTTGGAATGCGGGAGGAAACTGGAGCACCCGGAAGAAACCCACGCAGACACAGGGAGAATGTATAAACTCTTTACAGACAGTGGCTGGAATTGAACCCAGGTCGCTGGCACTGTAAAGCGTTACGCTAGCCACTACACTACCGTGCCTGCCCACTAACCGCTACATAGTTGTGGTTCAGTTGGTTGTAAACTTATCTTCGAGTTGGAGTTTTAAGGATGTGGGTCCCACATCTAAGATGGGAGCTGGAGCAGTAGTATTCTGTCAAAGGTGTGATGATTTAGGCCCTGTCTGTCCTCTCAGGTTGATGTATAATATTCAATGACACTTTTTCAAGGACCAGGGAATGGTTCTTGGTGTTTTGACCAATAATTATTTTTGACTAGTTTTGGCTTTTGCTATTTCCTGCTTTATGGAAATTCTTGTTTTATAATGAGGTTGTTTCAGATATTTACAATTGATTGAACAATTGGGGCTTATGGCACAGAAGCATTTGGTCCAACATGTCCATGCCAGCTGAATATAGAGTCCAAGATTCAGTTTACAAGATATGGGTGCTCCAGTTATTGACCTGAGAATGTGCTAGGAGGTTTGAACATGTTTGATATAACTGAATATCAAGCCAAACCAATTATGAGTCATTGATGAATCACTTAGATTTTCACAACAATCTGAAATCTTTATTGACACTATTACAGGTAGGAGCTACCCAATTCTCAATCTGCCATGGCTGGATTATTGTTCCCACCCTATGAATTACTAGTTCAGCTATATAACCACTGCTTACCGGGCCATTATACACACCTTGGTGTAAGATTACCACTATACAATCTCCTTCCAAAACTGTAAAGCACTATCTTCTCAATTTTTCCTTATTATTTCAGACCTCTGACAGTTAGGGTTGGTTTTGCAACTATTTTCTGAATGACCGCTGGTGCTTTAATATCTTCTTTACTTTGTGGTATCAACCTATGTTAAAAGAGCTTGTTCAATTTGGCTTTGATTTTTTTTCTGACTTACATTTCACCCATTCTGCTGTACTGATCAGTATTCAATTGGTTTTCTTGTTGCTGCTTTGCAGGTGTTGGACACATTGTGAGTCAATTTAACTAGTAGCCATAGATTTTTTTCAACTTCAATCACAGTTTTATCATCATTGTTTATGGAATACTTCTGTTGTCTACTCGCTTTGCTTGTGTGTTTTACCATTGTCCATATCACTTATTGTGACACAGAAGACCATTCAACCCATCAACTGTATGCCTGCTCCCAGTGGAGTACTGCTGCCAGTCCCATTCCCCCTCTCTTTATTTCCCTATACATCTGCAACTTATTCTCTCTCATACACCCACCAACACACCTTTGGTTCTTTTATTATTTACCTCCGCCAAGTGTATATTTACAGCAGCCAAGTAACTTATCAGCATGCCTCCGGGATGTGGAAGGAAACCAGAGCACCTGTTGGAAACCCACATGGTCACAGGGATGAACTTGCAAACTCTATGTAGATTAAAATTAACCTACCTCTACTGAACTGTTGAAAATCAAGTATTTGCAGAAGCTGGAAATCTGAAATATAACCAGGAACGTGTTGAAAATCTACATCAGGCCAGGGAGCCTCTGTGGAGAGAGAAACTGAGTTAATATTTCAGGTTAGTGAGAAAGCAGATATGTTTTAGGTTGCAGAGATTGGGATGGGCGGAGAGGACAAAGGGGATATTGTAGAGACGAGCGGTGTCCAGGTGATAATGTTTTTGGATTTGACTAGTTAATAGGGCAGTTAGCTTAACGTCTGTAGTTGGGAAAATGCTTGTAGCTATCAGTAAGGAAGAAATAGTGAGACATCTGGATAGAAGTGGTTCCATCAGGCAGACACAGCAGTAAGTTTGACAAACTTACTGGAGTTCTTTGAGGATATAACAAGTGCAGTGGATAGAGGGGAACAGGTGGATGTTGTATACTTGGATTTTCAGAAGACTTTCGCTAAGATGGCGCATAAAAGATATCCATAAGATAAGGATGCATGGAGTTGGGGGTAATGTATTAGCCTGGATGGAGGAT
>JARFYF010000029.1:33371554-33382648 GCA_030265395.1 Rhina ancylostomus | reverse complement strand
ACACTTGTGCATGTTTTGGTCTCCTTAACTTTAAAAAAGGATTTCCTTCTTATAGAACCAGTGTGGCAAAGGTTCCCCATACTGATTCCTGGGACGGCAAGTCTGCCAGACAAGGAGAGATCAAGTAGGATAGGTTTCTTTGGAGTGTAGAAAATGAAAGGAGATCTCACTGAAACATTCAAAGTTGAGAGAGTTTGACAGGGTGATATGGGAGTCATGTTCCCCTGGCTGAGGAATTTAGAATTAGGGGTTACAGTCTCAAGATAAAGGATAGGCCTTGCTGGACTGAAATACAGAGAAGAGTCTTCACTCTTTGGAATTGTTTACCCCAGGGCATTGGAGGCTCAGTCACCAAATGCATTCAAAACAGTTTAACAGATTTCTGGATACAAGAGGAATACAGGGACATGAGGATAGGGCAGAAAAATGGTGCTGATCAAAGTCTGAGGGCCACCAGATTGAGTCATTACCCCGAATCTGCTTACATTCAACTTAACACTGGCCAGTGCCTTCTGTATCAAGCACTCAAATGAGCCAATGAAAATGTGGAGCTTTTTGATGACAGTTCATTGAGAGTACATCAACAGCTCTGATCTTGTACTGATGAGGAACTACAGGGATTTGCTGCCTGAAAGCAAAGCCATCAAACCCTATTTAAAAACAAAACAAAACACTTGTTAATTAACAAGTTTGATATCCAGTTTGGAACCAATATTTCAAATGATCTAGTTCTTCAATCACTATACACACCAGATAGCCTCCTCTACCCATCTGTACACTTCACACTACCAATACATGTACAAATATCCTAAGCAAAGTGAAAGTGGACTTGAAGTCATCTCTGCTCATATCTTCAGTGACCTTCTCCCCAAATAAACCTGTAAAATAGTTTAAAACTCAGTTGCTGCCAGTCTCCTTACAATTCTTAAATTGCTAAACTGCCAGTCCTGATGAAGGGTCTTGACCCAAAATGTTGACTGTTTACTTCCCTCCATAGATGCTGCCTGACCTTCTGAGTTCCTCCAGCATTGTTTATTGCTCCAGATTCCAGCCATGCAGAATCTTAAGGAATATCTTAAGGAATGTGTTGGCTGTTTTGATTAACGGCTTTGAGGAAGGTTGGTACTGGAATTTTATCCAATGACCCAACTCCATCCTGCCAGTTTTGGTGCCAAGCACCAATGCAAGTTAAATAAAATCAACCAAGTTAAGATACTTTAGATGAAATGAAAACTTGCATTTGAGCACATTGTTTTACTAACAGTTGACTTTGTGGAATAAAGTCAAATGACTTGCATTCCAATTAGTTCCACAGCATGAAATTTCATTGGATGGATTCAGAAATCTGAGCACACAGTCTCCAGGGAATAATTTCCCAAAAGAGCCCACAGCTGTGCAAAGTTATAGTGGCTAATCAAGAAAATCCCCATGGAAATTCCTGGGGCTGTTTTATGAAATCAATGTTCAACATAACCTTAATGAACTGAAACCTTACCCTATTAGCAGTTTTTAAGTAAAAAGCCAAAGTGCTACAATAATTTTTCACTCTTCCCACATAGAAAATTTGTCGATAGGTCATAATGTTTTATTACATTTCAAAGTCCACCTTCAATGGTTGGGCCAAACATCAAATGGGAACTGGATTGGTTAAGTGGAGAATTGAGAGCTGGTTCTTTTGCATCCCCAACAAGAGCAAGCAATGCCTTGAAATTACCAGCTCAGCCATTTAATGGACAGCCAGGAATAGTTAGGAAGCCAGTGGGTCTCAACAGCTTGCACTTGCTCAGCATCTACTGTCCAGAGCCCTTCTATCAGGATATTTCAGACTCCTGGGTCCTGAATGAATTGAACATTATTCCTGCATAGAGCAGAAACAAAACCATGGGCACTCAGTTTAAAAATGTTGGTCAAAATCCCTGATTCGATTCAGAGCACTTAAAATGCTACAGTTATTTAGGAAATAGACTGGGACCTTTGGATGTCAGTACTTAATGCTCTGTGTGAACAAAGTTGCCTGTAGTGTCACTAGTTTTAGATAGAAATTTTGCAGCAACCAATGAAGAACTAAATTATCATAGTGAACCAGCAGTTAGTGCTGCGATCTTCCAGTTCAAGAGATCTGGCTTCAATCCTGACCTCTATTTCTGCACACAAGAAGTTTGTGTTCTCCCTCACGGAGGATTTCCTCCAGGTGCTCCCAGTGTCCCTTCACATCCCAAAGGTGTGTTGGTTGGTGGGTTAATTACCTACTGCAAACCACCTCCAGTATAGATGGGTAGCAAGAGAACTGGGGTGAGGCAGGTAAGAGCTGATGAGGATGCAAGAAGAAGAATAGGATCAGTGCAAACGGGTGCGTGATGGTTGATGTAGTTGCAGTGGGTTGTGCTGTATTACTCTGAGCTAAAAATTCATGGCCACAGGCAAATTGTAAAGAGGCATCCTTTTCCTCGGGTTCAGTAACATTCATTTTCCAAATGCACAGGAGCTCGAGTCTCTTCTCTTTACATCTGGAAGTCTTATGTCAGAGGCAGAGTACTGCTGTGTGGAGCAAAGGCTATGGATTTGAAGTAGGACTTAAAGGGATACTTTACCCCATTTGTTCACAACTTGGGGACAGGTTCCCAAACAGGGACACTCAGTAGATGTTGTGCAACCTTTCTGTACCAGCTCTAGCTTAGACCAGAGTGCCTGCAGACACAGCAGAAAGGCCAAGGAAAACCATTAGGGAAGAGACAATAATAGTTGTTTTCAAAAGGAAATCTAGAATCTTCACTGCTGGATGTCTGCTTTTGGCCAAAAATACAGAATGTCCTTGCGCCACAGGAATCCTTAAGCTGGATATCACTTCCAGGTCCAGGTGCACATCCTGAAAGGTGCCAATGGCATAGATCTGAATTTGGAAATCCAGCTGGTTTCTGGTCATGGCAGTTGACTGTGCCTTGGGCAAGCTTTCTCTGGGCTGCACGAGAAGTGGGTTCCAATTCAAATATCAAACCCAATTACTTAATTGTAGGTTCCCAGTTGGCCATATAGTTACCTTCCTTTTACTAACAAACTGATAGAGGTATATAAAATCATGAGGGCAAGGCACACAGTCTCTCTCTCTCCCAGGGAGGGTGTAGGTTTAAGATCAGAGGTGAGAGATTTAAAAGGGACATCAGCTGCAGCTTCTTCATGCGAAGAGTGGTATGTATTTGGAATGAGCTGCCAGAAATAGTGGTTGAGGTGGGCACATTTAAGAGCCAACTAGATAAGCACATGGATAGGAGAAGTTTAGAGGGCTATGAGCCAAACTCATGTAGTGGAACTAGCACACTGGGCAACACAGTCAGCATGGACAAGTTGGGCTGAAGCACCTGTTTCCAGGCTGTTAGACCAACTCTAACAACTTTTTATTCTTAAAATGCCTGTGTGAGTTGTATTCAAAAATAACTCAAACAATGTAACAGACACTGATTTACATCTTCTAGTGTATTATTGTGACATATTATGGATATATGAAGGAAGATTTCCACTCAGCTACCTGTGGTTGTTGGATCAACAGTGTACAACAAGTGTCCATAGGCAGAAACACAGACAAAAAACAAAACTCCACAATTAGATCTGCTAGCATCAAGATAAAACATTAAAATAACTTCAGGAATTAACCTTGACCAGGAAAAAAATGCAGCCATATATTTACAGTAAAAATTATTTATTACAATAGATTATCTACTGCCTTGTTTAGAAAATATCATTGTTCATTGAAACACCCCACAGTATGTGTGAACTCTAGTTTTTATTGCTCATATACCTTGAAGTGTCACCATTAATAATTTGCAACATGAAGATCAAAGAAAATTAAATAGTCTAAAACATTTGTGTCATTGAATATTAGCCTCTCGTTCTTTCTTTACCCCAATACTCATTGACGCAGAACTACAAAGCCTCAGAGCTATTAGTTACGCTGCAGAAATTTCAAAACCAGTGACTGGAGAAAAATGGCAATGAGTATTTCTCCTGATATGTTTTTGGGGCTTGAACAGCGTGACTCTCAAGCCACATTTGCTCAATTTAAGTGCATCCTGGTTGAAGGTTGACTTGTTAATTTATACTCAAGCACACTAAGCCAAGAGTTGCAGATATATGAAGTGGTGGGAATGGAGGTGGAATTGTGTAGATTTCATTTTGTTCCTCACATTTTACTGTGCATGTTGGGGTAAAACTTCCTTTCGTTAAGCTATGGGTAGTTAGGCCAGTGATGGGATCAAAATTGTATTACTGACACCAACCTAGCAGAACTTGGGAATTTCTAGACAAAGCTGACTTTCCATAAAGGTCTCTTTGATCAGTTATCTCAGGGAGGAAAGGGTAGTAATTACAAAGGTATCAAATCCTCCACAGATACAGTGGGTGCCAAAAGACTGGAGGACTGCAAATGTTATATTCAGACACAATAAACGAGGAGAAAATAATGGCTTCTGGAGACACATGGATTAATAACAGAAAATCTGTAAAACTTGACAAAGCCAAATTATGTTTGTCCAGCTGAATAAAGATGTTTGATGTCATAACAGAAGGTTGATGAAGACAGTGTGGTTGGCATTTCTGATTTGGACTTCTGAAAGGTATTGGATAAAGTAGCAATAAGAAGACTTGTTAGCAGAATTAAAGGCCATGGGTTAAAAGGACAAATGCAAGACTGGCTGAGGGATTATGTTTCAGTAAATCACTTCTCCCTCTTCTCTTACTCCCTTCCCCAAAGTTTGTAGTGGCATTTACAGATGATTCTTGCAAGGTTCTGTGCCAGAACAAATAATATACAACAATCAAAAGGAAATGAGGGTGCAGGGTACATATTGCAATTTGCAAATGGTGCCAAAGTTGGTGATATGACAATCATTGAAGAGAACAGTGAAAGGTTTTATGGGAAAACAAACAGGTTGGTCAAATAGGAAGACCAGTGGTAAAAGAGATAGAGGGCAGACAGATACAAGTGAATACACCTTGGCAGGAAGGATGAGAAGAGATAATATATAAGCTAGTACAGTTTTAAATTGGCTACAAAAAAGAGCAAGTCATTGGGGAAATGGAGTCTGAGGAAAACTGAAAAAAAACTACCCTGCTGAGTATTTCCAGTGTTTTTAAACAAAATTAGAAAACACAATTAGTTTATTGATGATAGAGAACTGGGAATCCATTTCAGCTGAATCCAAGCCAATTGTAAATCAAAACTTCAAATGTGATATTTTATCAGAATCCTTGCAATTAAGATATTATTTGCTCTAACAAAATTAGGTTTTGCAGTGAAGTTGATATTGACATCTGGATCATTGCCACTTCTGTTTCTACATATTCAATTACTTGCAATAAAATAAATCCTTTTGAAAAGGCAAACAACTTATGCTGGGCTCCATCCTTTCAATAGACCTGTGTCTTTCTACCTATCCTATTTATTGTCCCTGTATTTCTGATCGTCTATTTAACTTGCATTGGTTTTTCTCCCCCATTTTCATTTTTCTGCATTTCCTTACCTACCATTTGTTTATTTTTATCACTAGAGCACCCCTTTCAGCCACTCTGCTGCTCATTCATCTGTTGATCAATTGTTCTGTACTTTTTGTACATCATTGCAGTCAAAAATTTAGTTGCATGCCTCAAACCCAATTAATATCTTTGTGTGCAAATTTTAACAAATAGGAGGCTGACTGATTCCTGTTTTTTCCACCAATGGACCCTTTAAAAACCACTAGTCAGGGAGCTCATCAACAGGACATATTGGTCCATAATCTGTTCATATTTTCATGAAATTGCAATTCTTAACTATACATTTTGTCCTTGGCTTGCATAGTGAAAGGAGTACAAGCTGAAATAGTTGGGTACTTCATCCACCTGCAGTAAAATCCTTCTATTGGCTACTGTATTGGCATTAACAGGGCAGTTAAGTCAATCAAGCCCATTTTAAGGCTGTATTGCTCAAGTAATATAGTTTCCAGAAAATCTTATTTGGCTTCTTGCCTTTTCAAGTATTTGTAATAATTTAGGAGTGCCAAGACATTCAAACTATAAAGATATAACATAAGGAACTGAATAAAAATTACTCACAAACTCTTACTTAATCTATTCAAAACTTTTAAATTGCATCTGAAGGACTACCTAGACAATCAAGCATTATTCCCATGTTTAATGTAACCACTTTTTCATATCTTATTACAAGACAATTTTCTCCATTAAATCACTGGTTTGGGCAACTTTCTTTCAAATAAAATAACAAAGTTAATTACTCATTGTTCTTCAATCTGATGATGGAAGTGATTCCCCTCCTACCTGACAATTGATCACAAGGTATCACGTCATGCTCTGATAAGGAACAGGGGCTACCGAGAGGCACATTTGGTAATGGGTTCACATTAAAAAGTGTTATAACTATGCAACTTCTTGATCAGACATTGCCACGGGTAGTGCACACCAACTTTTCACATGAAACAAAATTCTCATTATCAGACTCCATCTGTGACATCAAATGAATGGGTTGTGGGACTGGTTCCTAACAAAATCTTGGCAAGCAACTTTAGGTCATCTCTATGACAACTCAAGGCTGCACCTTGTGTTTAGAATTAAATGCAATCAATACCTTTCTCTTTAATATTGCAGAGACCCTTAACATCGAGCATTGATTTGTTGACCACTTGTGAATATTGTCACCTTTAAAATAGAAAATAAAAC
The DNA here is from genome assembly GCA_030265395.1 of Rhina ancylostomus. Lineage (NCBI taxonomy): Eukaryota > Metazoa > Chordata > Chondrichthyes > Rhinopristiformes > Rhinidae > Rhina > Rhina ancylostomus. The sequence continues at coordinate 33,375,943 of JARFYF010000029.1, read as the reverse complement.
AAGATACTAAGATATCTTTTAAAAAAGTGTTTTGGTATCAGTGAAACCAATGCAAGATTCCATTTTTCCCCTTTCCTGCTCAACCAGATCAAATACCTTTTGCCTGTTTGAAATTGTAATTTTCTTTCGTGCAGTTTATTTGCATCAAATTAGCGTTTGCTGATGTTTTCACCTTCCTTTTCAAAAGGAAATGGTAAAATAAATACCCACATTTATACATAACCTTGCATCATCCTGAAAAACATACAGCCAATGGAGTACTTTTGAAGTAAGTACAGCAACTGTTATAAAGCAGGAAACTAGCAGGCAGTTAGCACACAGGAAGCTCCCATAAACCACAATGAGATAACAACCAATGACTAGACTACAGTGATGTTGACTGAAGGGCAAATGTCAGCCTCCAGGAATAATACCTCTGCTCTTCTTTGCAATGGAATCTTATATGTCCAACTGAGGTAGAGGTCCAAATATGTTGAAATAAATCAACTAGCTATTCTGAGCCAATGGAAGGTCAAAGATTTGGCCATTGCAATTTTGAAAGTGGTACTTAAGCTACAGCTGAGAAGGGAAAATAAATCAGCAAGGGAATCAGGCAACCGAAAGAGTATGGGAATGAGGGGTGAGTGTTGTCCAATGATTTTAATGTGGACTTAGGAGGAACAACACTTCATCACATTCTGCTTCCCAATTAGTACTTTTTAAATTGTGTTTTCTTTGTGGCAGCTTTGAGCCAACAATTTAAACACCACTGGTTAGGTCACATGGAGACCACATTCCCATGAGTACAGTTCAGGATTCTGGTTCCTACTTTGACTGTTTCAAGTTGTTCCTATAATTAGAAGTGTGAAGCATGTTCCATTGCTCTTCTCAACTCCTGGGTGGGATTTATGGGTCTGAGTTTTGAGCAGGGAATCTGCAAATATGGAATCTGAAACTCCATCTGCAGTCAGCCCAATTAGCAGAGAAAGATTAAAGAGTAGGTCACAGGAACAACAGCACGTGGTTCCAGTTCATTATCTAGAGATCTTCAGCAAAGGTCCTGATCTCGGGGACCTTTTTGTAGGAGTTATTAAAGTTGAATGAGACAGAAACAAATCCTTTTTCCCCCAATCACATCTATGCCAACCTTTTTGCCAGCTACACTAATCCCATTTGCCTGTATTTAAGCCATATCCTTCTATGCCTTGCTTATTTAAGTACCTGTCTAAATATCTCTTAATTGATTGTATCTGAATCTGACACCTCCTCTGGCAGCACATTCCAGATATCAACCACTCCCTGTGTAAAAAAAAAAGCCTTACCTTTCAGGTGCCCTTTAAAACTCCCTTCCTTTAACCCTAAACTCATGTCCTCTTGTTTTTGAAAGAATGGTCATATGGGGTAGTGAGCTTGGGAGCCTGTGGAAGCAGGGCTTGGGAAAATTGGAGAATAAAAGCATGCATCCTCCTCCTAGCCCACAATCAGTGTTTCAAAGTACCTTTTCCCATTAGCTGTTGCTATCTTTACCGTACTGCAGCTACCAGGTTTCCTGAAGCTGGAAAACATCTGCCAGTTAAAGTGTGTGAAGCAGTTTAAATCAACTTCAGGTAGCTTCATTTAAAGAGTTAATTGCCAATTACACTCCTGGTTAATGACTTGGTTACCAACCTCCAATTAAACCTGAAGACGGCAGATTAGAAGGGGGTTGGCTTTAGGTTTCGGGTTTTTAAAAGTTTACTCTTTCTTTGAATGCAACCTTTGTATTTGTGGATTCAGCTCCATTTGTCTTCTAACTCTGCTGTGGAGAATTGGATACACTCTGTGGGCAGTTGATAGCACAAGAGAAGGTGCCAATGCATTCATCATTTAGGACACACTTTTAACATAACTTTTAATAAAGCATTTGCAAATAACCCATGCATTTTGATAGCATGCACATGGATTTTGTATCAGTTTTTGGTGGAAAATGAACTATGGAGAACAAAAAAATTTGGAAAGACCTGTTTTGTAAGGATCATTTCATAATAGCTGTCCAAACACATCTCATATAACTGCAAAGAGATATGTTGACTGATGTTTGCTTAGCGGAGCTTACACGGATGATGCCAGGAAGTATTATATCACCATCAGAAAAGGATAATAATTCTGTCCTCCTTAGTCAAGCTTAGCACATTACCTACAGCATCCCAAGATCACTTTACTACAATATTTATTGCAGTATAAATAAGGATAGTATAAACAAGGTTCTTGGAGACTAAGTTTTGCATCACATCTTAGCCTTGTGGGTCAAAGTGTACACATGTTACGATATTTGATCATTCATAGGCAATCCTGATTGTTGATGATTATTAAGACTAAAATAACATTCAGCCAAATTTCTAATAGGAATCAACTAATCAGACACTGAAGATCAAAAGTGGGATTTTATCTATTTAGTACATTCATGCCCTCTAAGGGATTAGATCTACTGTCCTTTCCCCTGTATATGACTCTAGTCCTGCAGCATTGTGGCAGACTCTTACACAGCCTGTCAATACCATAACTGGTACACCAAGGCAGAAAAAGAATAAAACTGGATCCCTCTGGCATTGACTTAGCAAAGCCACTCCCAGTCCTGTCCACCTTTGAATTCATGTTCACAAACATTTGGGGATTGGCTTTTAAATTGGGAGACATGTCTCACAGAGCAATTAAGCCACAACCTGACATGGTTGTCTCCACAAATAACATGCAAGATTCCTCCTTTACAATCATTGTGTAGATCTTGTCCAACTGGCAGCACACACCCACCAAAGGTGGTGGCACAGAGGTGGGAGGAAGAGGGAGAAACCCTGGAAATCAACAACATTGACTGCAGACCCCCATGGATTTTCATGGCATCAGACCAAACTTGGGCAAGGAAACCTGATTGTCACCTACTGTCCTCTCTTAGCCGATGAATCAGTTTCCACAACACGTAGAAGCAGCAATGAAGGTAGCAAGAGCTTAGGAAACTCTCCAACCTCTTCACAACCTTGGTCCAAGCATGGATCAAAGAACTGATTTCCAGAGGGGAGCTGAGAGTGAAAGCAGCATTTGACTGTGTGTGGTCTCAAGGACCCCTGGTAGAATGAAGTCAATGGGCCTCAAAAGGAAAACATTCTGATGATTAGTGTCATGTCTTATACATCGAGTCAGTGATACATAGAGTCACACAGCAGAGAAATGATAAAATTTCTTTATTAGTCACATGTACATGGAAACCACAGTGAAATGCATCTTTGCATGGCATGTTCTATGGTGTCGTCATGCTTCCGGTGCCAACATAGCATGCAGACAATTTCCTGACCCGTACGTCTTTGGACTGTGGGAGGAAACCAGAGCATCCAGAGGAAGTCCATGCAGACATGGGGAGAACATACAAACTCATTACAGACAGTGGCTGGAATTGAACTTGGATTGCTGGTGCTGTAATAGGAATGTGGAACCACCACATTCATCCTGGCTAATTATCTATTTATACAAATCCCACTTGCTCACATTAGGTGTGTAGCCTTCTATACCTTTGCCATTCAAGTCCCTCTCTGGAAACTATCTTTTGATAAAGGTGGGTGTACCTGCAACAGCTCTAGAAGGCAGTTCATTAGCATTTTCTCAAGAGCACTTGCGAATGGGTGATAAACCTTGGTCTTGCCAGCAATACCCACATCCAAAAAAGGAGAATTTTTTTTCAATGGGTAAACAAAGAGGAAATTGGCACAACCACATGCCAAATGCTTTCTGTGTCAATTCTGCTTAAAAAGCAGGCAGAACTTTTTGGAATGCAATTTGTATGCTTTTATTTTTTTATTGTCTCATTTTATTCCTATTTATGAGAATGTTGGCATATTAACTGCAAATGAATCCTGTCTGAATGAATCAACTCAAGTATTAAAAGTAAGATAACAGAGAATGTCAAGAGGTTATGTGGTATTTGTGAACACTTTTTCCAGAATCAACAATGTAGAGGGGCTCTCAAGCTTTAGAATGTTTCACAGAATGTTGTCTAACAAAATTTGAGACTTAGCAATGGAAGAAGAAATTAGGGTGAACAACCAATAGCTGGGTCATCAAAAAGGAGAGGGAGAGAGGTATGTTAGAAATTCAGACTTAATACTTCAGCAGCTGAAGACATGGAAATTAATGGTGGAGTGATTGAAATTGGGATTTCTACATTCTACAGAACCTTCCTGGATTTTTTTTAACTTCCTGGAAGAAGTTAAAAAAACAATTAGCACAATTACACCAAGCTGGTAAAATGAATTGTTTTCCAGTCTCACAGTGTGATCTCATTGAAATATTGTACAGGTGTCATAATGTTGATCCAGAGCAAACTCACAGAGAACCCAAATGCAGCACACTGATACAAGACTGCAGTCAGGATACTTCCTC
>JARFYF010000029.1:33334788-33346560 GCA_030265395.1 Rhina ancylostomus | reverse complement strand
AGAAGATGGGATAGTGACAAGAAAATAAATCTGGTTGGATCGAACTGGTTGCACAATATTGAGATTGATCTGATAAGTATGGGGATTTCATGTTTCAACCAGGTTAACTTGTGATCAGTTGATTCTTTACATAAATATTCATAACCGATGTATGGAGCTTTTTAAGGTCCATTTCTCTTTCTTCTTGAAAATCAAGAATGCTGTTATGAAGATCCAGCAAGTAAGTATTATTTAATACATGTTTTAAGAAGTAGTAACCTCCTGGAATATATACTTAATTATGCTGCCGTTATCCTGCTCAGCCATCTCAAACTATGGCAAAATTCATTTCTTGACGTCTGTCAGGTGCTTTATGACAACTTACAGCTACATCGTCATATTGACAGCTGCTAATTACATCTTTGGACTGGTTTCAAATTGCAACACATGAAGAAAAAAACAACACGGATGATAGGTTAATGTTTTATTTGTTTTAAATATTCATAAATAAGACAAAACTAAATTGTTTCAGCAATTGCAAGATGTATTATAAAGTGGGCTATTCCAAAAATGCCAGTTTCTAACATTCAATGACAAAGAAGAATAATACTGGAGTAATTGTGATTTGGCCCATATTCACTCCAGCAGCAATACAAAATAGATGATGTATGATGACTGGAATTATTTAGTGAAAGCAGTAAAATTTAGAAATGTGTTTAGGAGCTTAGTTACAAGTGCTAAAGATGTTGGGGTTGTTCATATATGATTATATATCATCATGGGAGAGATTAACCTGTTTGGCCTATGGACTGAAAGGTGTTTTTTTCATCTTGGACAGCTCTCCTGGATTATTTTCATGCTGGATGTATTGTTCACCAAATATGGGGACATATTTTCCATTTCAAAGAGCCAGAAATCAAAATGACTATACACAATGTGCAATGCCAAGTAGTCTAATGCTTTAAATAGACCTGGAAACTTTATGATGGTTTTCTCAACATCATATTGAAGTAAGACAATATTAATATTTACGAAAGTACATTGTTGAAATACATATCTTTATTAAATAAAACTGACATACCAATATATTCCGCGTCATTTTTGTTCTATATAATTTCATTGACTGATTTTACAGAAATTCTGGAAAAAAAAGTTAATACACTTAATATAACTATTTTTGCAACTTTCTCTTCTAAGCCTTTGTACTAACATGTTCTCTCAGAAGTCCATAGATATTCCAAAAGGTGACAGTGAAGTACATTAATTTCCATGCAGTCATGCTGGGAAGATTGCAGCACAGTGCTATGTGTACAGCACCATGCCATTTGCAGTTTTATACCAAAGGGACTATCAAAGAATAGTTTAGAGCTTGAAGCAGCTCCTCTCAAACTGGCATCCTTTAGAATATTTACAAACCAAACAATGGCTTCATTTTAGTGGTGCTGTCAGATGTTCCTATTGATAATTTCTGACAATATTTATACTCTCTTCAGGCCTTTTTGGATGAAATTCTGAAATTCCTTATTAATTGCCTGACTGAGAAACATGAGCTCCTGAGGAAAATACATGGGGGACGTATGTGGATATTCTGATTTGGTTTTGTGTATTACTTGGGGGAAGATTTCCAAGTGCTTTATTTTTGCCATCTCTCTACATCATGCTTCATTTTATGTCATGCTCTTGTGCATATTTAATTATGTAGAGGTAGCAATTTCCTGCAATTTCACACTTGCTACAATTATTGAGGGCTTTGGTGAAACAATGCCTGGATAAAGAATATACTTATCTTTGATGCACTACAAGAAACTCACTTAACTGGTTCATGGGACAAGGGGGTTGTTTGATATAACATTGAGTATATGGGGCCTGAGCTCGACAGAGATTAGAAAAATCAGAGGCAATTTCATTGAAACATAGGATTGGCAAGGCAGATACTGAGAGGCTGATTCTTCATGTTTGTGAGTCTAGATCTAGAGGGCATGGCCTCAGGATAATGGGCTGAATTGTGTTTGTCTGCAGTCAGTGGTTCAATGGGAAACAAACACTTTTCTGCTGTTGATGTCCAGGGCACTTTGGACATCCACATCTGCTTGTTGAGATACAGATGTCCCAAGATCCGATGCCAGCCTAGCAGATCTTAAGCTGTGTTGCTGGAATTGCATCGAGGCCAGCAACAGAGCTCCTGATGTGCTGAACATAATGTCCAGACACACTTCCCATGTCTGGGCAGTGAGCTGGGTCCAGGAAGATCCAGCTAATTCTCATTTAAGGCTGAGCTAAGCAAAATTTCCATACTGAGGGAATGTAGATCTTTGGAATTCTCTACTGCGGAAGGTTGTGGATGTGCAGTCATTAAATATATTCAAGACTGAGTAAAGCTTTAGCTTATAAGGAAACCAAAGAGCAAGAAGAAAAATGGGTGAGGTGAAGGATCAGCGTCAGCTTAGTGAATGGTGGAACAAGCTTGTTAGACAAAGTGGTCTTCTTGTGAATTTAGTTCATTTCACTCTTACGTTTAAATGTAGTACTCCAAAAAAGATTACACTGTGTTCCAGCAAAAGTGAAATTTAATTTGTCCTGGGTACTGTACTCATTCTGCTGAATACTATCACACTAACAGAAAAAGAATTTTACCCTTAAAGAACCTTATAAATAAACTACGTGCTGTCATTTCAATTCAGTAGGACAGACGTCTGTGCAGTGCCTGCAGTAGAAGTAATCCATCAAATAACCTTTATTTTTGTCTGCTAACATTAAGCTGCTTTTGTTAATGGCGACCGTAAATCAAATACACATTTATATATTTTTAAGGCTAATCAGTCTAGTTAACATATAACACTGTCAATGGATATTGTTTGTTTTATTTATGGAAGATGAATCAGTTCCAATCTATAGTTATTAATTGATTTTTTCATTATATATCTGACTACTGTAATTCCTTAATCCTGAACTCATGATAATAGCTAGACATTGCCTTTCAGGTGTATTTTTTCAATATGTCCAATTTAATTGGATAATTAGATAAAATACATTCTTTCATAATTAAAGAAGTTGTACATTATTGTTACAGTTGGATACTTTTGCAAAGGCTTTTCACATGATTTGTTAGATGTAACTTTTTTGGTTGTGAAATTAAAATGAGAATATATGACCTTAATTAAGATATATCACAATGTTCCACTTCAAAACCCACCTTAAACATGTTGAAATGATTGAAACCTTCACTTGTCATTTATAACAAGATTGATGATTTTAACTGATATCATCATCTGTCAATTATAGGTTCAGCAGACAGCAAAAATGAATCATGTTAAATGAAAAACTAACTAATTAGAACAATGTTATATTAATCTGTTCACTTGTAAAGGCATCACTTTACAGCTTTTGTCCTCAGAATTAGTTTAGCCATCCATAACATATGAAGAATATTACTTTTGTCATTCACAACTGCTAATATAACTAACTTTATTCTCTTTTTTTCTGAAACTAAAATATTGCAGATGCTGGGAAACCAAAATAAAAACAAAATGCTGGAACCAAAATAAAAACAAAATGCTGGAAATATTCAACAGGTCAGGTAACATCTGTGATGAGAGAAACAGAGTTAACATCTCAGGTTGATGAGCTTTCATCATCAGAACCATATGCAGAGGAAGAAGTTTTAAGTTACAGTGAATGGGGGGTGGGAGGTGCAAATAAAGGGGAAGGTTTGTGTTAACATAGGAACAAGGAGAGATTGAACTGGACAAGTGAAAGAGGTGATGGATGAAAAAGGATGATAAAGGCTGACGAATAACAAAAGGCATAAATAGGAGGAGGGAAATTAAGTCCGAATAGGAAGGCAATAGAAAAATATCAAATGGTGTGAATGCAAGGTATAAGATTAGAATAGACAATTACCTGAACATTTGCTGTAATGTGTCTAGCTCGTAACTGAGATGCCGTCCCTTGAGTTTACACTGAGTTTCTCTGGAACAGTGTGAGATCTGAGTCGTAGAAGGATGGAAAATTAAAATGACAGTCTACTGCGAAGCTCAGGTTCACTCCTGCAGACTGCACAGGGGTGTCCAGCAAAGGTGGTGTTCTTGTTATTTAGTGTACTGCATTTGGTACTCATGATGTGGTTTTTTCTGCCAACTACTGGGGAAACCAAATGGTGTTCAAAAGAGCAGCATGTTCCTCCTTAGCCTTGTCTGCTCTCCTGTCCTGGGAAACTTGCCTTTGAAGCCTGCTTCAGGTTAAACCTGACACAATCCCAGCAGCCCCTTTCTAATAGATGTGAGGAATGGTTGGAAGGAAAAAGATCGTCTTTTTTAAAATTTAAAATCGCTTAATTTAATTCTAATGTTTTAATTGATTTTCAGAGTGTGAAAATGTTTTTGTGCTTTAAATGTAAAGAAAAATTAACATTTTTTAAACTGTTTCCAAGTGTTACTGAATTCTTGTGAATGTCAAAGGCATTATTTGACAGCTGGTGAACCTGGAGGTGGGGTCTCACCAGCTGTCAAAACCATTCTGTGAGAAACCCTTGCATTGCACTCCAGCAAACTGAAGGGTTGAGAGTCAATGGAGGACTGCACCCAGTCCTTGCTGGAACAAACATAATGGATGAGGGGAAGGCTGACTTCAATTTCAGGGCAACAGATGACTGTTGTGAGACAGCCATTGATGTCTTTTGGAGCTTGCAACAGGTTATCAGGTGATCACTGTGAGTCCTTGGAAGCTGTAATGATGTATTCAATACTTTATGCAGATGGTAGTCATTATATCCAGGAGTCCAGTAGGGTTTTCTCTTGTCAGGAAGGAAAATTCTTGGTGAAATGGATTCCTTAAAGTTTGTAGTGCTTGCAAAGTGTTGGTGACTAAGACAGTGATGAACAAATCCATACATCTTTGCTGTTCTGGTGAAGTCATTGAATCTCTACATGCACTAGAACTGGGCACAAGGGCCAATGTTCCTTCCCTGAATCTCTCAGCCACCTCCATCCCACTGGTACACAATTGTGGGTCCAAGAGCAATACTTCTTTCCTTGTTCAGGTCTTCTCCAATATATCTGTTATGGCAGAGAATTTGTCCACACAATCCTTTTCAGCTGGACCTGGTACATTCTGAGTCTCAATCCTTGAGCAGCAGATTATGAAGAGAAAGGTAAATTCAGTTATTCAACTTTTAATTTATTTTATTTCAATATTTTCCCAGTGTTTTAATGTTTTATCAATTCTTTTACTTTCAGTTTTTAATATCTTTTAAAGAGTTTGTCTCTGAATATCAGATACACTTAGAAAAACTGTGATGGAGCTAGGTAAGTTTGGCAGGGGGTGAGCCTTGCATGCTTTAAAGGATTGTCAAGACATAACCCCAAAGGTGTGCTGGACATCTCCTGGGTGTGGGGGGGAGGGCGGGGCTGGGGTAGGGAGTCATTCATTATATCCTCCTTTTCACATGGGTAGAGTTAAGACAGTGAGTCTTATTACAAGGATACTCAAAGTAAGCTTAAGGAACAAAACCTTGTCTTCCAGCTGGGCATGTTACAGCCTTCTATTTGCATTTTACAACTTTGGGTACGTAGCTCTTTCTTTCTGTTTCAGAAATGACCATTTCTGCTTGTCATCATTTTGGCTCCATTTTATATTTTTCTATTCATATTGTCTGACTTGCTGGGTCAACATATTACACACACAAAGAAGCATAACGTGCTTGTAAATGCTACTCCAACTACCCCATCAACACATTGGACCTTACCCTATCAGAAATATACCCTTTATTCAACCAATTCCTTCCCACTTTCTATGTTATTGAAATTTAACTTTTTTCCACAGATGTTGCCTGACTTGCTGAGTGTTGCCAATATTTTCAATTATTAGTACATTCACATGGATTGTACTCTCTGCTGTACACCCATCAGCTTCCATGCAAGCTGTGCTCTCCCACGAAGTCCCGTGAGACAACTTTGTATTGGGTATGATGTCATTTGATTCAATTGCTTCTTGCATAATAAACACGACTGGGTTTCTAGTTGACTGAATTCTCTTTCCTTGTGAGGGCTGTGGACTGATCCAATGTACATCTCTAGTATTATTTTGTAGTTTAGGTTTTTAGCAGTTTTAGTTTTTTTTCCTTTTCAACACACATTAACTGACATAATTAGACAGTCTGTGTTTATGACGCAGAACAGTTTACAAACCTGCTTTAAGTAGGTCTGTGTTTCACTCATGACAGAAATCTTTAGACGCGATTTTTACAGTGGACAGGGCTTTCATTGCACTCACTCCCTAATAATCAGTTTAACTTTTGGATTTTGAAACCATGTTGAAATAGTTATGCTCGTTGAGCTTAGCATTCATCTAAAATGTTGTTTTCTTTTCCTATTTCCTGTTTTGTTTTAAACGAAGAGCTGAAGCTCTAACAAGTGAAGGATTCCCGATTTCTCTTCCTTGCTGCTGAATTTTGCCTCATAAGGCATTGTGATAGAATCACTGACACTGCAGCTTTACCTGCCAAGCTGGGTGTGATCTCTTCTTGCTGTTCAATATCAGCCATTTTGAAGGTTGTTCATTTTACAGAAAACCATTCTTAATCATTCCCTAGTTTGCTTATTATTCACTGATTCCCAGGTTGTGGATGTGACAAGCAAGGCTGGCATTTGTTGTCCATCCTGAACTACCCCTGATGTGCTGGTTAGGGGCTGCATTCTTGATAAGTGATTTGCTAGCTGGGCTATTTCAGAAAGCAGTTGAGACACCTTGCTTGCATCAACTGCCACATGTTGGCCAGTTTTCCCTCTCCTGAATGGACCAGGTGTGTTTTATAACAAAACTTTAGTTTTGTGATCACAATCACTGATTATTTAACTAACAACATTTAAATTCCAGCACCCATTCCCGGATTTGAACTCCTCCACCTTCCACTAAAATGCTTCCTCGAGAGAGAAGCAAAATAGATAATGGAATAGCAATGGAAATAAGCGATCAAGAAAATGGGGGAATTTGGTAAGCATGGAAGATGCCTTCCTACAAATAATTATATTCTATAATTATAAGTATTTGTAATTATATTCTGTTTGTCACAAACTTTAGATATGCCGTGGCATGAAAAGAAATTAAAAAGCAGAAAATGCTGAAAATACTCAGCAAATCAGACAGCATCTGTGGAATGAGAAACACTAATATTTCAGGTTAATCCTCAGAATCTTTCCTCAGCACATTTCATTAACCTTAAAAACTCCCTCCCTCCCTCCACAGCCATTGAAGATATTTGGCATCCCCAGGATCTTCCTTTTGTATACAGAAATTAACACTATACTTAACCTTCGGCTTCATCTTGAAGGACAAGGGTAGCAGATGTACAGGAACAGTCAGTTCCAAGTACTTCTCCGAGTCACTGCCTGTCCTGGTGTTTCTTCATCGAACCTGGATTAAGATCTTGGAATTCTGTACCTGACTGTACCACGGGGGCATTTTCACCACATGGACTATAGTGGCTCACGACAAAGGTTCACCAATGCCTTCAGATTTGGATTCAGAGTAGTTTATTTTCATGTACACCAGGATGCAATGAAATTCCTTACTCATGAGAACTCAGAAGGATGGATAATAAATTCTGGACAGTAATAATGTCATACACCAAGGCAGGATACTTAAAAATTGTAAAAAGCTGTAAACTTTCAAATTTTATTAATTTTATTAATTATATTTTCCAAATTTGCTGAGTACATTACAGATGTATAAACCAAAATTCACCCCCAGAGAGGACTGCAGTGAGGCAAGTACGATATATTTTCTTTGGAACATGTCATTGGTTTTTGCTCTTGACATTTAGTACTGCTTCAAGCACCTTGACAGGAGCTTTACTATCAAGCACCCATTGTTTCCTGCCATTTTTAAGATTTACAGATGTTGTCTACACTGACCCACATTGAATGAATACATATAACTTACAAGGGGACACTATCTAAAAATTGCAGTCAATTGTCACACCATCACTTGGCAGTAATGGAGCAGCAACAACCTCTGGAATTCAGCTCCTGTGTCCAAGTTCATCCTAATGTTGTAGTGAAGTCTAAGGGCAATACCAACAATACAATGTATTTATTAACACACTTAATGTAGTCTAATGTCATTCAAAGGTGTGTAAGCATAAGAAGAATGAAAGGTTGGAAAGGCATATGGCATGCTTGCCTTTATTAGTTGAGGTATTGTGCTCAAGAGTCGGGAAGTTATGTTGCAACTTTACAAAGCTCTAGTTAGATGACATCTGGAGTATTGCATTCAATTCTGGTCGCCCCATTCTAGGATGGATGTGGAGACTGTGGAGAGGGTGCCGAAGAGGTTCACCAGGATGCTGCCTGGATTAGAGGGTTAGTGCTATAAGGAGAGGTTGGACAAACTTGGGTTGTTTTCTCTGGAGCGGCGGAGGCTGAGGGGAGACCTGACAGAGGTTTATAAAATAATGAGAGGCATAGATAGAGTAGACAGGTGGCATTTTTTTCCCCCAGAGTCGAAGTGTCTAACACTAGAGGGCATGCAATTAAAATGTGAGGGGGGGAAAGTTCAATGTAGATGTGCAGGGCAAGATTTTTTACAGAGAGTCGTGGGTGCCTGGAATGAGCTCCCAGGGGTGAAGGTGGAGGATGATATGATAGAGGTGTCTAACAAGCTCTGAGATAGGCACATGAATATGCAGAGAATGGAGGGATATGGACCATGTGCAGGCAGAAGGAATTAGGTGTCATTAGCTTAATTAGTTCAGCACAACATCATGGTCCGAAGGATCTTTTCCTGTGCTGTACTGTTCTGTGTTCTATGGACAAAGAGGTTCATTTTTAAAAGTATCATAAAGAAAGAAGGAGAAGTAGAGAGGGGGAGAGGTTTAGGGACAAAATTCCAGAGTTCAGGACTTCAGAAGATGAAGAAGCTACTGGAAATGGAAGAGATATAAAGTCAGGGATGATTGAAAGTTCAGAACTGGAGGACCACAGATATCTCAAAGGGTTATAGAGAGATAGTCATGGAAACAGTCCACTCAGCCCACCAAGTCTATGCAGAGGACTGACCTGCCCATTTACGCTATTCCTCATTCCATCATTTTATACTCCCCACATCCCTATCCCCAGCCTCTGCCAATCAGCTACATACTACAGTCATTTTACCGTCATCTACCCCGCCATTCAGTATGACTGCAGTTCATCCGCTCCAGGCCTCATCTCCTCTTCTGTGCCAGTTGCCATAGTCCTCACTAACCTGTTCTTCCAAGAATGTGTCTACTTCCTCATTAAATACCACCAGTGATCTAGTCTCCACAACCTCCAGTGGTAGAGATTCATGTCACCTGTAATTTTCATTCCCACTGGCAAGACGTGGAGTTGTTCAGTAAGGGTTAATTAGTAATCAGGTAACTAAGGAGTCTTTAGGGAACATTATAGAATTTTATACTAAGATAGAAAGTGATTTAGTTCAGTCTGAAACTTGTGTTTTAAGTACAAAGGTATAGAGTTGGCTAATATTTAAAGAATTAATACATTCTGACTTCCCAGAGGACCTGATACACTGTAATATATATCCCTTCAAGGGGCAAAATCCAGTCAGGAGGTGGTCTAGCCATGACTAACAAAGGAAGTTGTACTATTGAATTCAAAGAAAAGGCTAATAACATTTCCAAAAGGATAGATTGTCTGTGGATAGGGAAAATTTCAGAATTTATCAAAGGAAGATCAAGATATTAATAATGAAAGGGATAAAGGAATAGGAAGATAATATAGCAAGAAGCATAAAAAAGAAACTGCAAAAGCTTCTATAAATATGTAAAAAGGAAAAACACAGAAATCCTAGTCTGAGACAGAAGACCTTACATTAGGGAATAAAGAATTAGCAGAGAAACTAAGCAAATATTTTGCATCTGCCTTCCTGGAAAAAATATAGCAAATCTGGCATAGTTGATGAGAATAAATTTGGAGTGAATGAGGAACCAAAACAAATTAATAAATTAACAGTATTGGAGAAATTACTAGCTCTGAAAACCAATGAATCCTCAGGACTCAGTGATCTGCATCGAAGGTATTGAAGGAGGTGACTATGAAGACAATGGATGCACTGGTTGTCATTTTCCAAAACTCCATAGACTTTGGAACATTCCCACAGAATGGAAGGTGGCAAATATAAATGCACTATTTAAGAAAGGAGCAAGAGAAAAATTGGGCAACTACCAATGTGTTAGAATGACATTAGTTGTAGTAATGCACCCTTTTATGAGTTTGCCATTTATCCAAAACCTCTGAGATCTTCTTGAGTTTAACTAATCCTCAAAATAGTGGGAAGAGAGTGGATTGTGTGGATTTTATGAACAGTTTATTTGCCCAAGTTTAGTGTGGGTGAAAAATAACCATAGACACTCATCTTAGAAATATTATTTCCATCTCAACCTCTATATCAGAAATACTGTTTGCCTCTCCAACTCCATATCAGAAATGCTTTTATAGTCAGAGGTCAAAATAATGATGCTGCATCAGCATTCTGACTTCCCAGAGGAACTGTTGCACACAAAGAACTTGCTTTCCTTATTGCCACCTGCATATTGTTATGCAATTAAGAGTAGCTACCAATAACTTGTTCTTAAAGCTATTAACATTAGTGGTATTTTGTGGTGATTATTATCAGTACTTCAAACACAATAATTGATAATTTATGGTATTTATTGTTTTGAATTCATCTTGAGACAATTTGGAACTAAATGTTAGTATTGCATCTTTCCTCCAAAATTAAGTGACAAGAATTTGAAGCTCATTTTTGTAATTGAAAACTGTAATGATTGTGATAATGTTTTGTTTCAAAACCACTAGCTTAAGTGAGGATTTATTTTCTATCCAAGGCTATTTTACGTTGTATATGCTAAAGCTTCCCTCGGTCTTTTCCATTTTGTATGGATGCTGGTTAGATTGAACACCTTGTCAATAAAGGCAGAGCATGAAATGCCCATCTGTTTGCAGATATGCTAGTACCTGCAGTGAAACAAATGTCAAATCTTTAAGTTCTGACTTGCATAATACACCTTCCATTGACATCCTATTGCTGAAGCATGTAAGACAATTGTACCAAATGCACAAGCATAACAAGAGACTTGTTGGCATGGATTTTTTTTGTTATAGGCAAGATAAATGTGTTTGGGAATTTTGCCCATCTGTTTTCCCCTGGGAACAGGACCAAAAACTCACCACTGCTTGGATTGATAACCAGCCTCAAAAGAAGAAGGATATACTTAGTGACAGCCATTATCTTAAGCTCAGGCCATTTCTGAAAGAGTTCCTTACAGCATTGTTGTGGGCTAACTATCTTCAGCTCTCTAATTAATGACCATTGTAAGGGGAGAGGTGGGAATATAAAAACACAGAATGCAAGAAATATACAGCAGGCCAGACAGGATCCACAAAGAAGAAAAACATACTAAACATTTCAAGTTGATGACTTTTCATGAAAACTAGGAAAAGTTAGAAATCAGATGGAGAAGGGGGAGAAAAAAAAGGGAATATCTGTGACTGCGAGAGACCAAGAAGGACTGATTGAGACAAAAGCTGGTGGTGCTGGCCGAGAGAGGGTGGGGAAGCCTTGCAACTGAAGTATCAGGAGATGTAAGCAGAGAGCAATGAATGAGGACAAAGGAGGAAGAAAGAATGGCAGGAATGTGAGGTAACAAACTGAAATTGCTGAAAAATGAAAAGAGAATGCTGGAAATACCCAAGACAACTACTGCAGAGAGAGAAAAATGGAGTTAACATTACAAGTTGATGACATCTCATCCAA
>JARFYF010000029.1:33264204-33278175 GCA_030265395.1 Rhina ancylostomus | reverse complement strand
CACCTTTCATCCTTCATTGCTCCAAAGAGAAAAGCCCTAGCTTGCTCAACCTCTCCTCATAAGATGTGATCTCTAATCCAGGCAAACTCCTCTGCACCCTCTCTAAAGCTTCCACATCCTTTCTATAATGAGGCGACCAGAACTGAACACAATACTCTAAGTGTGGTCTAACCAGAGTTTTATAGAGCTGCAGCATTACCCCTCACGGTTCTTGAACTCAATCCTCCGACTAATGAGGGGTAGCGCAGAAACTTTGAGGGATCTATGGACTTGGGGATCTACTAACTTAAACTTCCAAATGCATTTGTTATTTATTTCTCTGATTCGTATTTCTAAAACCTTATCCACTACTGATGTTAAACTGAGTGGCTTGTAATTACTGGAATGTCCTTGAACTCTTCCTTGTACAAGGGTGTCACATTTGCCATTATTCATTCTCTGGTACAGTCTTCATAAGTAGAGATGCTATGAAGATATTGGCAAGGCCTTCTATTATTTCCACCCCCATTTTCCTTAACAACCTGGGATGCAAGCCAACACAACCAGTGCCCTTTCTACTTTAAGTATAAGTGAGTCCTTACCCTTAATATCAGGGAGGCAACACAATGGATGGC
Source organism: Rhina ancylostomus (assembly GCA_030265395.1). NCBI lineage: Eukaryota > Metazoa > Chordata > Chondrichthyes > Rhinopristiformes > Rhinidae > Rhina > Rhina ancylostomus. The sequence goes on along the minus strand of JARFYF010000029.1, from coordinate 33,277,561 downwards.
TCTCACAATGGTGGTTACAGGAATGCTTGTCTGTTCCCCGAACTGCAGAATTTGCCATAACAATCACAGTTATAGTTTTCCAGTTCCCCTCTGCAGTTCCTTGCCCTTTAGTGGCATGGTCTGGACTATAAAATGTCATGACGCTGAATAGTATCTGAGGCTGAGTAGCAGTCTGAGAGTGGTACACACCCCGAAGATACCTGCATTTCCTGTCTCTTTCAGATGGGCACCCATTTACAATATTGAACTCTCTCTCTACCTGATGAGCGGCCGCCTCCCTGCAATGTATTATCTAGAAAAATCTCAGCTTCCCTATCTCTAGCCACTCTTTAAACTCCCAGAAACCCTGAACTTATGCTCGCGCACTTGGAGACACTTCTTCCACACACGGTACCCCAAGAGAACATAAACTGCCATGAAATTTCCACATGGTGCATGGACTGCAAACAACAGGTCTCACCTGCACATCCAAGAGCTACAAAAATCTCTATTCCGTGTTTTAGAATCCAGTTTGAATCTTACTTACGCTGTCATTTTTAATTTATCACAATTTAGCTCTACATGCCTCTCTGTATTCCTCACTTACAAAAAACTCCAAATTCCACTCTCCAATCTGTATGCTCTCTCAACTTCTCAATATTCTGCCCGTTATACTCACAATAACAGTATTTAATTAAGTGGTTTTTACATTGTTCAATTGTCTACTTACAGTCTATATGATAAAGTTCAAGTCAAATCTCTTTGCTTTTATGTTTGGAAGGCAATTTAGACCGTGGCCCTAACTCCACAGAGAGAAAAAAAATACAGGCAATGAGCTTTTGACTTGGATGTCGATATTTTTCTCTCTCTCTCTTTATCATTGCCACTTGAGCCTGGGCCTCAGTTTATGCTCCCATTTCTGCCAGGTCCAAGCCTGCTGTTAAATCTCCTTCCAGAAAAATGGCCACAGAGATTTGTCAACTGGTACAGACAGAGCTCCGGCCCACAGATAGGCCTGAGCACTTTAGGTGAAGATCACATCAGTCCTAAACCTCAGCCTCTGGATTAGTTCAGGTAGCTGATACACCACACAATGATTTACAACGTACTGATGCATTCACTGGTTCAAGGAAACTTTCCATTCAAGGAGAGGATGAGTCATGTTGTGTGGAAAGCACAGACAGTTTGCAAAATTTAGTTCCGCTCTCGTTAATGGAAACAAACTTAGAAACATAGTACAATGTTATTCTGCTACCATGCTATGTGCTAAGGGCTACCTCCCCAGGTTGTATTTCAAAGCTACTATTTCAGACAGTAGACATTCCACTGTGCTGGAATGTCAAAGTGGATCATGTGCTCATGTCACTGAACCTTCTTGGTCATAAACATGAAAGCTACCACTAAGCCAAGCATGAGTTTCTCCTTTCCCTGTAATTTCTTCATACTGGATGCAAGTCAAAGAGCTCTCTTCTGAAATTCCTCCATGATGTAAACTAGATAGTCAGAATGGAATGGGAAGTATTGCATGGACATATTAAGAATATGGTTGGAGAGAGTGCAGAGGAGATTCACCAGGATGTTGCATGGATTGGAGGACTTTGGTTATGTGGAGAAACTGGATATGTTGGGTCTGTTTTTCCTGGAGCGAAGGAGGCTGAGGGGTGACCTGAAAGAGAGATACAAAAAATTATAAGAGGCATCGGGAGGATAGATAGTCAGAATCTTTTTCCCATGGTAGGAATATCATAGGTTTAAGGGCATAGGTTTAAGGTGAGTGGAAGGAATTTTAAAGGGGATCTGGGAGGAAATTCTTTATTCAGAGAGTGGTTGCTATCTGGAATGTGTTGCCAGAAGAGGTGGTGGAATCAGATGCAATCACAACCTTTAAGATATTTCAACGACAACTTCTATCCTGCTGTTATATGGCAATATACATCTCGGTACATGTGATGAGAATAAATCAACTACCCATTATCAATTTAGACAGGCACTTGAATAGACAAGTCATGGAAGGATACAGACTTAACGCAGGCAAATTGGATTAGTGTAGATGGCCAAAAAGGTTGGCATGGATGCAGGAAACTAAAGGGCTCATTTCTGTGCTGCAGGACTCCATATCACTATTCAGTCTCAGGATAACTTCTGACTTGTGCTTATCACTGGTCACATAATTCAGCATTTTGCTTGCTTTGCTAATTGTGGCTCTGCAATGATTGGATATGTTCAGTGCTTAAGTGACCTTGATGTTCTAGTCAATATCATGGAGAATAAAAGTCCTTCTAATGCGCACTACTTTGCCATGATCCTTGTTATGTTTCATTTGTCACTGTTCCATCATGTTTTGGGTAATCCATTTTATTGCTGCATGTTGAGGATATTTTGTCAGCTATGTTTAGGTCTATAACTGTCTCCACAGAAACACATCCTTGGTCTGGTTTGATAACCAATTTAGTTGAGTTTCCACTTGACATATTTACATCATAAACAATAGGTGTATTTTATTCCCTACCTCCACTATGTAATGCCATCAGTTATGCGATTTTCCTTCAGACAATGTCTGATCCATGTCCAATTCTCATTCACGACAACTTTGTAGGCTTTATGAGAAGATTTATCAAATGGTTTTCAGACTTTCCGTTAGAATCAAGAACTAGACATAGGTTTAGGGTGAGAGGGAAGAGGTTTAACAGGAACCTGAGGAGCAACTTTTTCACCCAGAGGGTGGTCAGTTTATGGAATGAGCTACCAGAGGAAGTGATTGAGGCAGGTACACTAACATTTAAAAGGCATTTGGACAGGTACATTGATTGGNNNNGCGGGCAAATGGGACTAGCTTTGATGGGAATCTTGGTCAGCATGGGCCAGTTGGGCCAAAGGGCCTGTTTCCGTGTTGTGTGACTCGACCTCACAACAACAGAACCTAAAACTAAAATTATATTGATTTTGGACCAAACACCGAAATAGCAAAGCTCCTCCCTCCTTTACCAAAATGATGGCACATTTAAAACCTTGTAATGCAGGTACAATAATTAGTTATTGATTAAATGAGAAAAGCATCAAAAAGGAAATTAGAAATCTGCTGTCTATCAGTTTGTGGAATCAGATGTTGCCATCTGGGAAATTCTCCGTGGGACTATAATTAGCCACATAGCTGGAAGGAAAAGGTTGATGAGATGGGCTTAGACATAAATATTCTAGAAGGAACAAATGAGGGAAAAGAGATGTAAGGAATTTCAACAAATCAACACAAAATAATAGTTAAATGACTTTACTCAGAACATCAGGAATTTGTATTCCATGGAGCCTGTTAATTATTTTACAATATGAAAGCTGTAATGAGCTACACATAGAGCAAATTAACAATATATAAGCAGATTTAATGGGACCACTGGGCATTGCCATATATAACTTGAAGAACTTGAGCTTGGTTGAAGAGCAGAATGCAGTTCCACTACCAGTATTGTAGCAGGTCTGCATATTAATAGCTCTAAATCTCAGTCTAAGAAATTTGAACATGCATTGTTCACTTCTCAGGCAATAAGAGGCCACCTAAGCCTTCAATACGGTGACTATAACCACAAGCTGAAAGGGGATGTGGGCAACAAGGGCAGGGGGCTCTTAATCATTCAGCACATGAACGTGTCTCTGTGGATAATATGTGTGTTATTAATGGCCTCCCCTAAAGCAGTCAGGCTTGAATTCCTGCATATTGTCTCGGTGGCCAGGAAGCCAGAGTGACATTTGGCTTGCTGTTAGCAGCATTAATTACTTACTGAAGCAAATGGGGAACCCAATGCCTGTTTGAGGCCCTGGCTATAAGACTGGTATGCCTATGGGAGCTTGCAACAGCTACATTCAGGGAAAGCAGATGTACATGCAGCCTAACAAGGAGTACAAAATGGTCTCAAGGTTACAAGCTTGCCAGCAGTGGGATTTTATTATACTAGACTCTGTCATGATGATGAAATTCAGCTTTCCAAAGCTATTCTACAATGGCACAACATACTACCTCAACAATCAGTTCAGTTTGGTTATCCTGGCCACTTTATTTCCAGCTTTCTATTGCCTTCCTTGAAGCATGATTAATCTGTACAAATAGGGAATAACAATTCTAAAAAGCAGCTAATTATGGCTAACTAGTCTTAGAAGCTTAAGTACAAGGGATCCTCATGATAGCTTGGTATTTAGCAACACTTAAGATTGATCCATTCAGAATACTCTTTGAATTGAAATCCACGAATGGAACAAAAACAACTGTTTTTTGAGGGATTGGATGCAACGGAGGGATTGGATTTATTGGAGGGATTGGATGTATCAGAAGGATAAATTAAGCAGCTGTTTAATCAGCTGATTAAAGTGCTTGTGAGCACCGAGTACCAATGCTCATCAGAAATAGCAACACAATTCTCCCACTTGCCCGTTGTAACTTTGGTGCAGGAATCTCAGAAACTCTTGAAAATGGTGTAAACACTGTTGCTTCTGTTTGCATTGTTTTTCTACAATTCACTTCTGCATTTATTTTTTTGTACTTCCTCCATAGTTCCAGAGGACAAGCAGGAGATTCCCTGTGGAATTTTCATGTTACTAAAATTCATTCAACATAATTAAGTCCCTGCTACTATTAAGCGATAAATAAAAACAAATGAGACTATTTTCTTCAGTTAACCCATGTGTATATCACATGCAAAGGCTAAATCTGCTTTTCCCATTAGAGTCCGCACAAAGGAAAATTTAATCATTACGGGGTATCTGAATGATACAATTAATAGTAGGCTCATAGCTTTAAAATTGCTTTTAATTGAAGGCACTTCTGTTCTACATTCATACGTTTTGCACAAGAGAATCTCCCATGAATTGGTTTTGGTGTCCTTCTTCAGCAGTCCTTGAGTATCAAGGATGACCCGCTACATTGGAATTGGAATTGGTTTATCATTGTCGCATGTACCAAAATATGGTGAAAGACACAGCAGCTACAGAGAAAGTATAGTGCAAGTGGACAGATAAAGTGCAAGAGCCACAACGAGGTGGATTGGGAAATCAAGAGTTCATCTTTTAGCATGTGAGATGTCCATTCAAGAGTCTGATATCAGCTCCAGTTTGGTGTGTTCTGAGATGGCTGATGAGGCCAGTTTGGGCAGTACAGACTCTTCACAGATGGGGCAGGAAATAGTTGACGGGACAGGTGTAGTTTTTGAGGTACTCCTGCCACAGCAAACACAGGGATTCTGTGTACTCCCAATGCATGGCCTCCAGTTTCTCAAAACCATCCCAAATGCTCTTTCTCCACTTTGAGGAGTTTAGGACCAGAAGTCAGGATTCAGTGGGACTGCTGTATTTCTTTAAGAAGCTTTGAGAACATCCTTGAACCTTTACCTTGGTCCCTAGTTACCTACTCCCATGATAGAACTCAAAATAGAGTGTCTGCTTTGGGAATGTGGTGCCGGGCATATGAACACTGTGGCCAGCCCAATGTAACCAACTGAGACTTACTAGGGCTTCAGTACTGGAGATGTTTTTATATTGATTTGATTATCTTTCTAGTGAATTTGGAGGATTTTTTGAAACAACATATTTTTCAGTGCCTTGAGGTACCTGCTGTAGATAGTGCAGTCAGAAATATGTATGAAAGGCAGGGATTCCTGTTGCCTAGTAGATGGTGAGTTCCATGCAGACATGAGGGATTGATCTTCAAACACCCTTTACCTCAATCAACAAAGACTGTGCTGCTTCACTGAAGGTAGTGGTGAATTTTATCTCTGATGTCTGCCTCCACTGCGAGGTGGCTCCCAAGATATGGGAAGTAGTCCACGATTTCCAGGGTTTCAATATGAATCTTTACAATCAGAGAACAGTATGGTGTAGCAGGGGCAGGTTGATGGAGAACCTTGATTTTGCGGATGCTGAGAGGAAGGCCTGTGTGTGCTTCAGTGAATGAGTGGACAATGTCCTGGAGTTCAAACTCTAAATGTGTGCAAATGCAAGCACTGTCTGACTATTGCAGATTTATTACTGAGGGTCAGGTGACCTTGGTTCTGGAGTGTACTTGCCATCGATTGAACAGTTCTGAAGATCAGCCCCACTCCTATGGGAAGCTTGTTGGTGGTGAAGTGAGAAATATTGTAAATGCTATTGGGGCAAATGATGCAGCCTTGTTTGGCACCAGTTTTCACTGAGATTGGTTCCATTGCAGACCCATTTGTTTGTATCATGGCTTGCACGTCACCATGGGGATAACTTTCTGTGAGGAGCCAAATTTGAGGAGGCCGTTCACCAGTCCCTCCAGAGTAATGGAGTCAAAGGCTTTATTGAGGTCAAAGAGGGCCATGTATAGTGGCTGGTGCTGCTCCCTGCATTTTTCTTGGAATTGCCACACGGTTAAAGTTATGTCTACAGTGCTGTTAGATGGACAGAATCCATATTATGTTACAGGGAGAAACTCTTTAGCCACTGGAAGGAGGTGTTTGGGGAGAATTCTGGTGCTGTCTTATCCTGTGTAGACAGCAGAGAGACTCCTACAGTTACCAGAGTCAGACTTGCCTTTTTTCTTAGAAAATGGTCATGATTACAGCAAGGCCCCTTGATACATCCTCCTCTTCCCCAATATGACACTGAGATTGTGGATTTGTGATGGAAGTTCCAGCAGTCATTGCCTGTTTATCCATCTTTGATGAGTTCATCTCCTGTTTATAGCTCTCAGCGGGGTGCGGTTTGGACCATTGGTGGTCTTTGACATTGCTGAAGAATCCATGCAATATCATGGCTATCAGACAGTTGTTGAGTCTCCTGCGCTCTCTCCATCCACCTTCTGTTCTTTAGGCTGTGAGGTTTCTGTTGGATCTCTGCTTTCAGGTTTCTGTACAGATGTTTCTTTTCCCTTGAATAAATTCAGGAACACCTTAGCTGATTAGCTCTTTGATCGCCTTGTCATTTTTATCAAACCTGCCATGGTTCTCCTTGGCCAAAACTGTCTTCACAGGTGCCAATAATGGGAGACTCCAGGGTGGCCCATAAGCAGCTAAACTGTGGTTCCCATAGAATAGGCATTGACAGGTTGTTGTGAGACAGGTTGTTTGAGAGGAGCTGCCTTTATGGGCCCTGGAGAGCTTCAACATTGATCTTCTTGTGGCAGTGCTGATACATTGAGGTAACAGAATGCATTAGTCCAGCAGTCACTGGAGCCTGTTATGGAAAAGGTGACACAGCAATCTTTGCAATCCCTTGCTTTGAAGAAGATTCAATCTAACAGGTGCCAACACTTGGATTGGGATTGTTGCCATGACATTTTGTGCTTGTCCCTCTGACTAAACAGGATGTTCATTATGATGAGGCTGTGCTCCATGCATTTTGTCAAGAATTGGAGTTGATGTTCCCTGCTTCCACCTTGCTGATCTTTAGTGTAAATAATCAATGAAATAACCAAGACACTTAATCAAACTATCTGCTTCTCTTTAAAAGCTTTTGTCAAGTCCTTGTGTTCATGTGAATTACTGTATCAGATGCCTAAGACTTCAGTGAAAAATCTTACTGAACGGTTTACCATTTCAGTATTCAATTTGTGTTTGTTCTTCAGCAAAACTACCGCAATATATGTCATCAATCAAGTCTCCCTGCATCTGTACTGATTACATAATGTTTAAATTACTGTTGAAATACTACCAGAACATTTTACTTTGAAGTAGGGGCACTTTGACTTAACTAACATAATGGATTAGGAATTCTCTGGCATTATCCAACCATTCTCTGGTCTATGCAAATTAATATAATTTTTAAAAATTTGATTGCATAGTGGTTGATGAATTTGATCTGTGCCTTCCATGCAGATGATGTACTTATAAGCCTGGGAGTATCTGGATGTATTTGGTGGTGTCAAATGGCAGGTACTCTTGTGACCTACAGTATATATGTTGCAAACCACTCATACAGATAAAGGTCATTGCAAGGCAAGGGAAGCCAGCTACCATGAGACTTAAATGGACTGCGGGCATGGAGTCCAGTGCATGGATACTCTGCCAATTAGTAAGGTTTGTGGATGGCCCCTCAAGTCAACATACAGCCTCCTCAATCCTGACGTGATTCAATCCTCCAGACCTTGAACCATGACAAAATTATAATCAATGACCCCTGCCCAATTATGTTGCTGAATCAGAACCTTCCCTCCTCACCCACACCAAACTGCTGATTGTCCCACCAATACCCTGAATCAGCCCTCGAGGTCTTAATGTCCCTCCAACCATAGTTCCAACTGTCGTCACCCTTAAAGGCTCTCTCAAGCACAAACCCATCACCACCATTCACTACCCACTACATGGTGGCAAAGTTCACAGAGAAAAAGGCCTCTGTGCACATTAACTGTGCAAGGTCAATGTTACTGCACATGTGATCCATGCCTTGTGCATGATAGATAATTGCTGTTGGGAGATCAAGCGCATACAGGCATGGACCCACCGGCACATCACCAGTCTAATGTACTTGTATAACTGTGGCACAACTTCTAGGCCATTTCATTGTGATAGTTCTAAATTTCTGAACAAATGTTTGCTCTTTCAGCATGCAAGATAATTCAGCTTTTACTTTTTTAATATGATATACCTTTAAGTATTACTTCCCCTTAAGTGTCCAAGGGCAAATTAATGTAAGACTTATGGAAAAGCACATCAAGTATTTAGTTTTGGTGATTGCCATAAAATTGGTTGGTTATAGGGAGTTCAGAGTCATAGAGTTATACAGCAGATAAAAAGGCCCTTCAGTCCAATGCATCCATGCTGACTAAGGTGCCTACTTGAGCTGGTCTCATTTGCCTGTTTTTGGCCTGTACCCCTCTACATACTTCCGATGCATGTACCTGTCTAAATGGCTTTTAAATGTTGTAATTGTTCCTGCATCTATCACTTCTACTGGCAGTTTGTTCCATATACCACCCTCTGGATACTGGTAGTTCACCAGAATTCTTTTTCCCACAATAACAATCATAAAGTACCCAGGAGCATAGAGATGATGCCCATGTTAGGCAAAAATGTAGCTACTTAGGTTATTCTGACTAACCTAGTACTTGATCAATAACCATATTGGTTACAGCTCTTCAAGAGCCTCTTCAATACAGATGTTATGGCAAATAGTAAATTGTTACTCTTCAATTTTGCTGTAATAATAGTTTTACATTGAATAGGGAACAGTACAGCACAGGGACAGGTCCTTCAGCTCACCATGTCTGTACTGACATTAATGCCAATATAAACTAATCCTACCTGCCTGCACATGGTCTGTATCTCTCTATTCCCTGACTATTCATGTGTCTGGTTAAATGCCTCTTAAACATTACTATCGTATCTGCTTCCACCACCTCCACTGGTAGCACATTCCAGGCATCTACCACTCTACGTGTAAAACAAACTTGCCTCGCAAATTCCCCCTCTCATATTCAACTTATGTCCTCTATTATTTGACATTTCCACCCTGAGAAAAAGACTCTGACTATCTACCCTGTCTACGCCTCATAATTTTATATACTTCTATGAGGTCACCCATTAGCCTCCAGCACTCCAGAGAAAGCAATACAAGTTTGTCTAACTGCTCCTTACAGCTAATACACTCCAATCTAGGCAACATCCCAGTGAAACTCTTCTACACACTCTCCAAAGCCTCCACATCCTTCTTATAGTGTGGTGACTAGAACTGCACACAATGTGGCCAAACAAAAGTTTTGTTCAGATGTAACATGATTTCCTAACCTTTATACTCAGTGCCCCAACTGATGAAAGCGAGCATGCTGTACAGCTTCTTTCCCACCCTATCCACTAATATAGCCACTGTCAGGGAGCTATGGACTTGCCTCACAAAATCCCTCTGTACATCAATGCTTTTAAGGTCCTGCACTTTAGTTTCCTCTTGCATTTGACCTCCCAAAATACATCACCTTACACTTGTCTGGATTAAACTCCATCTGCCGTTTCTCTGCCCAAATTTCCAACTGATTTATATACCACTGTATCCTGTGACAACCTTCTTCACTGTCTACTACTCCACCAATTTTCACCTCCACTGCAAACTTATCAATGAGCCTGCCTACATTTTCCTTCAACTCATTTACATTGCAAACAACAAAGGTCCCAGCACTAATCTTTGCAGAGCATCACTGGTGATAGACCACGAGTCAGAGAAACACCCCTCTACCAGCCCCTGCTGTCTTCTATGATTTTGGATCCAATTTACCAATGCACTGTGAATCCTATGTGACCTAATCTTCTGGGCCAGCCTACCATGAAGGACCTTGTCAAGTGCTTTACAAAATCCATGTGGATCCATTGTCATATCCTCATCAACCATCTTTGTCACTTCCTAAAAATCTCAATCAAATGTGTGGGACAGGACCTCCCCTGCACAAAGCCACGCTGACTATCCCTAATAATTTTGTGCTTTTCCAAATGTGAGTAAATCCTGTCCTTAAGAATCTTCTCCAATAATTTTCCTGCAACTGATGTAAGACTCATTGGCCTATAATTTCCTGATTTGCCCTCATTGCCCTACTTAAACAAAGGAACAACATTGGTTGTTCTCTGGTCTTTATACTGTTCAAAAGAATTATCATTTTTAGCCTATTTTAAAATTACTTAATTTTAAGCAGCTCTGAGCTGCTTACAAATATGATCTTAAAACTGTAGCAATATTAGAAATAAATAGTTAATATCCTGTAAATTCTATCGCATTAAACTATTGCTTATACCTATTTTGAACCATGTATACTAAAAGGGTTAAGTAAGATTGCAGACAGTGGTAAAACTTGACTGCACAAGTTATGATGAGAAGTCCTCAAATGTCACTGCACTATTGCTTTTGCTATTACAAAATGGTCATTTATAAATCTATAGAAGGTACATTTTATTAAAAATTGCTTCATCCCTAAGGCTGTGATAAATCATGAAAAATGTCATTATATATTTATAAAGGGTATATTTGTTTTTGATTGAAAAATTGTAATGATAGTACAAACTGGTACAAATTAGCCTACCACATGGATATACATCATCTCCAACTACTGTCCTTACATGACCTGGCAACCATCATTGCACAGGGTAATATATAGCCCACCCATTGAAGAAAGCTCCTGGGATTACACACTTGCAAAAAAAATGACAGATTTGTAGACAAGTGACAAAATAATTCTGTTAGCAATGACTGACATTTTAGCATTACTTGTTTCTCAATTTACATCTCAACATTTTAATTTTAAACGTATTTGCTAGTTCAATATCAGACACAATGTACTTAAGCAGAACAGGCAGTAAAACTACATTGCAAAGATCTGAATCCATTTGCTCTGATGAAATGTCATTGAACTGAAATGTTTTCTTTGTTTCTCTCTACGCAGATGCTGCTGAACCTGCTGAGTATATCTAGCATTTTTTGTTTTTATATCAGATTTCCACCATCTTAAGTTTTTTTGCTTTTCAATTGTTTTTGGACTCACTAGGGCCAGTTACCTGACTGCTACAAATGCATTCTTTACCTCAGACCAGTACGGATCCCCAGTCCAGAGTACATTCAAACTTGAGATTGATGGCTTTGTGTGCACTTAGGGTACCATAGAATATGGGAAATGTGTGGGAAAGTAGATTTGAAGTACAGGATCAGCAGTGAGATTATTGAATGGTGGAGAAGATTCAAGAGAATGTGTGGCCTCTTCCCAATTCCGCTTCTTACTGTTGATTTGTTCTGGTTATTTGAAGATTTCTATAATTGATTCAAGGTGCAAACATCTCCAGGGAGCTGGTGCTGAAAGACAGTTTCATGATTTTCAAAGTTTCTGCACAAATCAATTGCTGTGGACTTTGAGCATTAGTAGGCACTCCGTTTGAAATGGAGTCTTACTGGAAGAATGAGGAGAGAATGTGTAGAGCTGGATAATCTAGCGGAAGAGGGTAAAATTCTCAGATGGAAATTATGTTCACTCATGTGGTTCAAGGAGCATTTCCTGCACCCAAATCACAGAAAGGTACAATGTACAAAGGTGTCTGCACTTCAAGAAGGACATCCTCACTGAAATCTGTTATTAATGGCAGCCAAAATTAACTTTTATGCATCTGGCTTTGTCTGAAAAAGTCCTGGAGATATTTATGATTCCTCAGAATAACCTATCCATTTTTGCTTAGGGAAGCCAATGAGACTCCCTATTCAAAGGAAGTTAAAGTTAACTATTTTTTCTTTCCAAAGTGAAGAAATTGGAGTGATCAAGTGGCAATGATTTCATTATTTAGAAGGCAACTCGTTGTGCCCATTGGCCTTTGAGAAACAGGTAAGTTCATGTTGGAGTCAGAGACTCTCACAGTACTTCAGAAGTATCTAGACAAACATTCTGTATCACCAAGGTAGAGAAGGATATAGGCCAATTGCTGGAAAGTGGGATTTGGTTAGATGGGTACATGACGTCAGCATAGCCATGGTGGGATGAAAGGTCTGTTTCTGTCCCATGTAACTTTAATGCAGGAACCCTGATTGTGCTTATGATGCCTTCTTTCTAAAGTAACCACTAAAGGTGGTGAGTGATTCCAGTATGCAACGTGCCTAGTGGACGTGCAATGAAAACCAATGCTGCCACACAAAGCATGACAGAAGAGACCACTAGCACTCTGAAATAATGTGTACCTCTCTTAAAAACCTCAATTTATTATCTGAAGTGTCAATGGGACTGTGCTAGCGAACAGGCCAACTCTGACCTTTTGATGAAGGGCAGATCAATGATGCTGCAGCTGATGATTCAGGGTGGTCAATGCTTGCTCTTTAAAGCAAACAGTCACATTGGCTGTCAAATACAGCATGGGGAACACAACTATGCAATGTAACAGTCACAACTCACTATTTCCACATCAAGGGATGGGAACTGTATAAAACCCTGTGCTGAGTTGTTGCCAGGTTCCTCAATGCTCCTTGACAGTGAGCGACTTCCCAGTGCATCTGGTCATCCAGTGAACGTAACCACTGGCTGTCTGTGGATCTCCCCACCAAAAACCTCACGTAAGACCTCTTCACTTATCCAGTGCAACTTCTAGTGAGTGGGCTCCATGGTCTGTTGCCAGAATGACATCATACTGCAGGGATGCCTCATTCTCATCTTCATTTCTTGGCCAGGTTGCACTTCTTGGGGTAATACAGGAAACTGGCAAGGATAGGGGGAGGGTGCTGGTAGGGAAAGTAAATGATGTGTGATTACACAAACTGTAGCCTGGAGTTAAATGTTTGCAACCCTGCCTGGGAGCATGTAATGACCCTATAATGATCAACACCATCTCCTCCAGTGGTATTAGGTGTCATGGTTCTGAGTTCTGGCCCTCAATTTGGCCCCATTAATGCCTTGTTGTCCAGCACATGGATTCCATGCTGGACT
>JARFYF010000029.1:33151222-33161374 GCA_030265395.1 Rhina ancylostomus | reverse complement strand
CCTCGCAGCTCTAGAAGAATATGGATCCTCAAAGAGTGCCCATATCCTCGGTTGCCACCTCTTCCAGCGGCTGATTTTACCGCTGCTCCCGGGGCTGCACTCCTCGATGCCCAGTCTCTTGTTCAGCTCCGCTTCGTCTTCGCCGTCTTGAACCTCCCCGCTCAGGAGATCGGGCGCCTCGAAGATGTCGAGGGCTTCCTCGGCGTCCCGGTGTTGCCTGTAAGTCATCCAGCAACAAGGCTCCACGTCGGTCTCGTCAATACCCCAGAAGGCCAGTTCCTCTTCGAAAAGTGGCCCGCACACATCGGCAGGGCAGTGCAGTTTGCCCGTCCGGTAGTAGTTGAGGACATAAGCGAAGACTCCCGGGTGACGGTCGAAAAAATACTGGTTCACTTTGGGGTCATAGTCGGGGTTGCTTTGCCCATCGGAGTCGGCGAGCAGAGCTAGCCGGGTCCCGGGAAGGGTTTTCAACGTGTTCCTGTAAGTTTCGTGCCGAGTTCCCCCTACGTTGAGAACTATTCTCTCGTTCCCTTCGATCTTGCCCATCTCTCCGGCTCAGACATGACTCGGAAAAAGAGACCCGCTGCTGTGAATTATTTCTTTCTCTCTTTTTTGGAATGGGGAGGGGAGGATGGGATGTTTTTGTTGTTGTTTTCGCCTGTTAATGTTTTGCCGTGGCAAACCAGGGCCAAATCGATAGCAAAGCTGAACGCTGAGCCCCTTTCTGTGCCGTTCCCGGTCGCCGCATGCAGACAGCGAGGCGAGCAGGTGAAGTCAAACGGAATGACACTGCTGCTCAATATTGACCAGTTCCCTTTCCTCCCTCCTTGGGGGTGCGATCGACCTCTGAGAGTGAAAGAGCGAGGAAAGTGATCGCCTTAATTTCTGAAAGTACGTGACCGTGTTTTCCTTGCAGGGAGAAAGCGGCAGACAACACCCTGCTCCCGAAGCCCACGTAATGCCTCGGTGTTATGTTTTAACATCCCTTCTTCCTGTTATTTACAAATTGCCTTTGAAGGTCGCTGGCAATGAGAGCACGGGCGGAGAGAGAGGACCAGACATTTTTGTTGTTATCTATCAAAAATAATAATATTGGTTGCGCAAAGACGTTTAAGTCCTGATGGTATCTGGGCTATTGTCAAAGCTGAACTAACACCCGGCAACTTGTTGGATTGATACCGTTACGCACGTTTTGGTTTTTTTTCCCCTCGTTACCCCCCGAGTCACTCCTGCTCACCTTTGAGATCGCGGTCTATTCATGAGAGACACCCGCTTCCTAAAATTGTCTATCGAGGTACACGCATTATTTGTGTGAGATGCCAGTGTTCCACTATCTACCCTCTGCAATCATTGTGTCAACTATAGCCGATTCACACAGAAGCCTTCAATGGAGGATTCCACTAAAACATGAATTAAAATAACTATATATGTCGGGGGTCTCGCTTAGCGCATATTAGAACATTAAAAACAATGTCTGTTAACCCTATAGGGACTGTCGGTGTTAAACTTTGCGCTTCCTCATCCATCGATAGTTCCCAAGCTCCAGGCTGCCTGCTCAACAGATGGAGGCAAAGCGGCCTCTAGCTACAGGTGAGTCTCTTGCCAACTCACAGCTGCCTGCGTTGGTATTGCAGGAGAAGATTTGCCTTGAACAATGCGTTTGATTATCTCAGACTTTATGAATGTGCGTGATGGTGGCTGAATTTCAGTGGGGCCCGCTCGTTCAACAGAGCATCAGTAACAGAATAGGGTTGAAATTCACACCGTGTGCTGTCAGCTTTTATTAATAGCCCCTCGCAACACATTTCAGTGTTCTGTTCAAAAACCTAAATCCAGCTTAAGAATCATTCTTCGGTCTTGCCAATGGAGATAGGAAACCTCATAAATTGTTTCTAAATATGAACGCAGAATGTGCTAGCTAGTGGGATGTGAGAAATTAAGCCGGCAAGTTAAGTCCCACTGAAACCGCGGTTGCACAAAATAAGCACTGGTGCACTTGGATCTAGGTCAATGGGTTTCAGCAGTTGTGCTGTTATTTCCCACTCATGGCGACAGGGATACCACCTTGTTCCTTTGTCGTATTAACAGTGAATACTTTTCATTCCAGCTGTAATTTTAAAACACCAACATAATTTACAAACATAAAATAAGGAGGGTTCTTCAAAAAAAATCTACTGTTGCTGTATGAGTGCTGCATTATTTATGGTAGAATTTACTATTTTGTTGCCAAAGTGTCACTGTCAAATCACAAACTCTCATTGCTGTAAAGTGAACACTGAGACATCAGGACACAACCTTGGATTCCTCATGTATTATTGTCCAGTAGGTGACCACCTTTATTTTCTCTGCCTGACCTGGTAATCTGAATGTGATGCTCAAAATGTGACAGTAAAGTGTAACAGGTAGGAGTTGTATTGACAAAAAATGGAAAATGCTGAAAATATTTCCAGTCCTGAAGAAGGGTCCTGACCCAAAACGTTGATTGCCTGCTTTTCTCCACGGATGCTGCCTGGCCTGCTGAGTTCTTCCAGCGTCATTGTGTTTTTTGTCTAGATTCCAGCATCTGCAGTCCTTTGTTCCTCTGCTCAGTCTGTATCACAGAGACAACCTGATGACTCCCAACCAATAGTGGTTGCAGAATGTCCATTTTCTGCCTGGTTCCTGTCAGTAGTACCTGTCCAGAGATTATTAGTTTCTCTGCCATTTTGATGAGAATGACCAGAAGATTCAGAATCTAATTAATCATAAACTAAAGTGCCTTTGGACCTGTCACAACCACAACCTGAACTGCTCAGCCTTCATCATTTGTACTCCAGAACCAAGGTCACTACAACTCAGGTTACCAGTTTACAGTCTGCAGGTGTTATTTTGGTATGTTTACACTCAGAGACTAAGCTCTGAAATGATCTTGGCTTCTTCAGCAAAGTACACGGAAGAATGGGCCTTGCACTAAATACCTAGAAATCAAATGTCCTCTACTGAGTTGCATCCACTGCACAACAATATCAACCACCCCCAACAGTATGTGATGGTATAATTAAAATTGATGTTGTGTAAGAGGCCAAATTTGGAGGAATGCAGAGAATTTGGGCTGGCAATTGTTATTAGAGATGGGGTGGAGAGAAGGATATGGAGGGTCTGTAAAAGAGGGAGGAGAATTCTGCAAACTTACAATTTTTTGTGATTTATCTCAACTTATAACAACAAGGATACCACAAGAGACTTCTACACAAAGAAAGATCACATTTAACATGCATCCCACACAAAACAAATGCTATATATTACAGATGTAGGTTAATCAAGATATGCAATTCACTATAACACAAGAGGGTGACAGAATACTAAATGTGAGTGGTAAGAAAGCTACTAAAATGGTCAAGTGCCAAGGGGGAGAGAGGTGGTGCTGTCACCTTCAGCCCCAGGGCTGCAAACAAATGCTGCAAGAGAACCAGAGCAGGCAAAGTAACACCGTTCAATTTCTTGTCTCATCTTTTGAGCACCAGTAAGCTCTTCACCCACGAAAAATAACTATAAAATGAAACTTGCACAATGATCTCATTAATGAAAACTTAGAAAATGATGGGACAACCACCCATTTCCCTCCGAACAATTATAAGCATGAACATCCCTGAAATATTTTCTTCCATGTAATATCATGTCTCTGGCTTCCATCTTCTGTACCATTTTGGCACTTGCTGCTGCTCATTTGCATAGCCTTCACCTGATCTGGGTAATCTGATTAAGGGTCAAAATGGTGCAGTGCTTGTGAGGGCCAAGAGGGGAGACACTAGTGTCTACAGCCTCATTCACTTCAGTCTTCAAAGAAAAAAGCTATGGAGCTCATGGGGAGGCTGTCTGCTTCCTCTGTGGGAGATTCTGAGGATGGGGCAATAGGACTGGCACCAGTTCAGTGTGTGACTTCCCCAAAAATCATGGTGCCATACCTATAGGACGTCCAACAACCACAAGTTTCCCCATTATGGAACCCTCCTTTTCCATGCACTGAGGGAGTGGAGTACAGAAGGAGGATTATGATGAGGAGGAGCATGATGAGGAGGAGCAAGGAGGAACAGAACTTTGAGAAGGAGTATGGTGATGAAGGAGATGACTTTTCATCCAAACCATCCCTTTATCTCCCTTATGAACCTCCTCAAGCCTGAAGTAACTCCCTTAAACTCAAACCCTCATTTTCTGCTTCTTCATTCTCAGTCCCTCACCAGTGTAAATATTCTCACCTCAAGACAATTCACTGTGGTAGGAACATTGTATGGGAACGTACAGATCACAGGAGAACTGGCAAATGGGGAATGGGCAAGGATGGAGAGAGATAGGGTGAATAGCTTTGAAATTGTGGGGTCTGAAACTCATGGATACATGTGGAAGATGAGTATTCAAGGAATATATCCAATGCATGATTCTGATATCAATCTGAGGATGTGTGGCTAATGACACGTGATTCTTGTCATTAGAAACAAAATTTAAAAAGCTTTCATGAATAGAATGTATAAACCTTGTGTTAGCCCTTATATTTGTGATTAATTATACAGATGCACTGCTGAGCAGTGTGGAATCATGGCTGCTTCAATTTATCATCACACTGGGCATGCTCAGAACTATACACAGGGTACTTACAGGGAAAATATACAAAGTGTTCATGAAAGGAATTGCAAAGATACAGCATTACAAAATTGGGACAACACTATGACAATTTCATTGGAATCTCCAGCATAGTCTCACCAAACCTGATAGCTGTTAGCTTCCATTTGAGCACTCAACTCATCCAGTTATAGAGACATGGATCTCAGGCACAGTGGAAAGCTAATAACTACAGCCAATCAGGAAAGTAACACAAGGTGCAGACCACCCACCCCCACTAATCCCATCATTCCAACAGAATGCAAGAGTAAGAAAAAAGACTGGCTTTCGTATATTGTCTCTGGTCAGTCCAAAGCACTTCAAGATAAATTAGGTAGCTTTGAAATGTGGGCACTGTTGTAATATAGGAAATTCTGCAGCTAACTTGTATGTATTAAGCTCTCACATACAGCAGTGGTAATAACTAGGTTACCTGTTCTTGTACAATTAATTGAGGAATAAATATGGATCACCAGGGATTGATCCTCTCCCACCTCTTCAACAAATCCATAGAACCTTTTATATTTACCAGGTTAAAGATGGTGCTGTAAGAGGATGCACCTCAAAGTGCAATTCCCCCTCAGCTGAGCACTGAATTGTTAGTCTAGTTATCGGAGCTCAAATACCTGGAACTGGATTTAAATCCTCAATTTACTGACTCATAGGCAAGAGCAACTATTCACTGAGGCATGGGCTGAAACTACAGAACACCTGGCTGGTTCTTGTACAGATCCAAAGGTGCAGCCAAGAACAAGAGATTTATCAGGGTCATGATGCTAGTATGGAGCATGAGCAGCGAACCATTTCCCTTTATGTTGGCCCTTGCATTGCACCCAGGAAACACAAGAAGTTTGTTAAGGAATGTTGATTTGACACCAAAGAAGCTTTGGTTATAAGGATGAGTAATTTGAATTGCATTCATTTTGGATATGGTCAAATAGAACATGCACCTGCCTCCTGATTTGGTATTCATGGGGGTTTAAGCTAAACTGGAAGGAATGCACTAGTTTGGTGATAAACTGGTGATTCAGTTACGTGCAGCCCTTAGCTCAGTGATATTACCTCAGCTCAGGAGGTCAGCCTATACTAGGCACCAGAGCACACTATCTCAAATGGCTGCTAAATGCAAAGTTGAAGGACCGCTGAACTATTGTCCAGCAAAATAGGGATATCTGCACTTGATTTCACTTGTGATTATCCAGTAATATCTGGAGAATAAATGACTGAATGTTGTCATGTGATAGTAGATTTGCCTTAATGCATCTTTCACGTGTGCTCCTCTGAATGACATTATCTTAATAATGCCCTTGTCTGGCCTCTATGGGGAGGGACATCCTGATGGGCCTATCCTCCATGCTGCATGATTTTATTTCATTCTTACTCTGCAATGCTAAAAACACTCTCCCATGGAGAATGGCACATCTGCTCCTGAAAAGTTCTCAATGGGGATTGGGTAAAATAAACCTCTCCCAGTGGCAGTGTGCTAGAAGTGAGACTAGGCAAAATGCCAAAAGAAAGCTGCAAAATATCACTTCCAGCTTCAGAAATTGCTACTGAAATTCTCATCATTCGTCAAGCTCAAGCTCCTCATAACAATCCATCTCAGTTGAATCTAGGTACAGCTAAGCCATAGCATTCTCATTTGACCTGTATGTTTCAATTTTAAAACTGAGTTGCACTGCCCCAAACCATTTGATAATATATGTAACCTAGGTTAGGAAGATATTGAATGCACATGGGTGGGGAGAATTTTGATCTGAGTAGAGCTAAATAAGTGAGAGAATGGACTGCACATTATACTCTATTCTGCACATTCTGATTTGTTCAAGCCAATAGAATTGAATGAGTGACAGTGATTAGAACTGGCAGGTGACACACACACAATTAATGCTTTTGAAAATTGTACTTCTCCCAGAGAATTTGGTGAGAATCAACCTTGGGACAGATATTCTGGTAAGTGATCTCCTTCCCATTTTCCTGTCAAAATGATTGTTTGTCCATAATATTCACCAACATTTTGTCAAGATAGCCTGGAGTTTCTGGACTCAGATCTGTCACCCATACTACTAATTACTTTAGTACCTCAGAAGAATAATGGCTTTACATAGAATAGTGATAGTCATTGATAAAATTCAAAGCTTTTGTCTGAAGGAGAACTTTTCTTCTACTTCAGTGGCCAGACTGTCATTCTATCGAAACTACTTGCCAACTTTAATTTTATTTAAACTGTTCCTTTGAATTTTTATTTTCTTTCTACTCCTAAATCTAAAGTTATCCCCACATTTTATTTCTTTCATGTTTCTTTATTTTCTGATGACAAGATTCAGCACATCTCATACTCATGTCCTCTTCCTGTAGCTTCTTAAAATCCAATTCAACTGAGCTCAGTAGCAAGCTTTTGCCGAATCCACTCAATTTTTTTTAAATCATTGCAGGTTACATAGCATTACTGTTAACTTTTCTAGTGTTTCTACTGTTGGATAAAAATTCCAAGCATTTTATACACAACACATGGTATCCTCTGCTATATTGTTTTGCCCCTTTTATTGTCTGCACAGGTGTGGATCCATGTCAATTTACCACACTAGTTACTTGGTTTTATTCTTGTTAAATTACTGTGAGGCACTGGTTTAGAACTGAATTTTTGCTTATGAGACATGTTGAATTTGGCCTAAATGATAGAATGGAAGCTTCCTTTTCTTGTCAGCTGTGAAGGTCCTAAATGAAATTAATTTGTCAGTCTAAATCTAATTCCCAGTGAGCATCAGTCCACTGCACAATAAAGAACAAACAATATAATTGAACTGGTGCACCAACTGAATCAATAGGGATGTATTATCACAGTGATATTGCAATTCCATTTGCAGGCTTTTACCTCATGGTATTCAGAAACCTTTAGCAAACCTCTAGTTAATTGTGCACAAGTTCATAGAAAGTGGATCACTCTTAAGATATGAAAGATGTAGATTAGATGTCCATTGAGAGAGATAGCAGATGATGAACCCCTTTCACTGGGAATGGTGGTAAGTGCTTCACAGCTTTTCCTGTAACCAATGTGTATAGGATTAGTTGATGAAATTTTGACTTCTGTATTCTCCTAAAAATTACTGATATATTGTTTGTAATAGCTTGTGAAGATGAACACATCTGGGAATACAATCAAAGTTTGATGAGTGTCAGATTAGAGTAATGGGTGCTTGATAGTCAGCATGCACTCAGTGGGCTGAAGGGCCTGTTTTCATGCTGTGCAACTCTAACTTTGTACATTCTTCCCATGTCTGCATGGGTTTCTTCCCACATTCCAAAGATGCACAGCTTAGGAGCTGTGGCCATGCTACGTTGGTGCTGGAAGAGTGGCGACATTTGTGGGCTGCCCCCAGCACATTCTAACTCAAAAAGACATTTCACATGTACATCAAAATGCACAGTGACTAATAAATGTCTAAGAAATATCTATGATGTGATTCAGGAGTTCAGAATGTCATACAGCAACAGAAGCCTACCAAGTCTGCATGAACCATTAAGCACCTATTTACACCAATCCTAATCAGACTGACTGTATTCACACACAAATCCCATTTGAAGCTAGAATGACCTACTCATGTCTAAATATAGGAAAAAGGAATACACCTATTCTAAACATAAATCAGATAAACCTTATCAGCTATTAGAAAAAATCTAGGAAAATGTATGAGCTTTTGGTTCTATAATAAATTACAATTCAATTATTAAAGGCAGAAATAATATCTCCACATTTAATGTCACTCTTATGAATATTAGTCTGTTCCTGAGTTACCCCAGACAAGTCATTGACAACAGTAGAGTATTATTTATGCACCACCAAATGCAATTGGTCAACAGTCTGTCCACATTTTTAAAGCACCATGCATGATCAGAGAAATTTGGTTGGTGTAACAAAATGAGTTTTTTGAAGATGTGTTTATTTCAATTATTATTGTTTGAACTAAAATTCAAACTATTTATCCAGTATTAGGAATAAGACCCTTTCTTCTCTGGGCCTCCTCCTTACATGTATATTCCTTACTAAGTTCTATTCCACCAGAATATTATATTGAAATACTATGGTATGGGATGGGAAGACTGTTGCTGACTGTGCCATGCATGTGGAAATTATGCTCTAAAATAACAGATGCACTTTTGAGGACAATCCATTTCTTGTATTAAATTCCTGTTGTAACTAAAGATTGGCTATCACCCTTCATCACAAAGTGAAAGGAAATCTTGTACCTTGATAGAATTATGCCTGTATGTTCTAATTCAAGATTGTTCTTAAAGTTCAGGATAATGAGACAAAATCCAACAACCATCAAGGTTGAAATGAGTTCAAGGGAAATCTAACAACCAGAAGTGTTTGTTTTGTCCACATCCGTTTTCATCTCCTTGGTCAATCAATTATTCTATTTGTAGTTGAACCTTTGAAGCCTTGTGTATTTCATTTCACTGGTATGCTTTAACTTAATATATCGGCTAACTTAAATTATATCAACACCATCATGTATACACTTCAAAATTATTCTGGTGAAATTCAGTTTGCTTCTTTGATGTGGTTGTTGCTTCTTTGATGTGGCTGTTACATTTTGATTTTGCTGGAACAGGGCATCATAGACCATGCTCTCAGAATTTTTCTCTGCATACTTCAACTCAAACTTCATATCAGTACAGTGAGGGCAATTGGGTATCTGTCATTACCAACATCTTGATCTGTCAGAGTGGCTTCAAGACAACATCCCTATCCAAGGACCAGCACCTGGTAGACAATGTCAACATGCGAGAGAGACAGGAAAGATGTCTACATCAGATCACACCATGACTGGAGCACATCACTGATGGAGGAAATCACTCATCTCCATCAATCTTGTTTCTAAGCTGCAAATGCTTTCACAGAAATATCAAGTGAAGGGGTTTAAAGGTCCCACAAGCAAAGCTCAGTCCACACCTCACAACCAACCTGATGACCCCTAGCAAATAGAAGCTGCAAAGTATCCATGGTGCCTGGTCTACACTGAAGTCCAGATAATTAGCAACTAAGGAAAGCTACAATCAGTTTCTCTAGCACAGAGCACCAAAACCATTTTAATTAAAGCAACCTGGAGATCCAGCAGCTGATAAATCAGAAGCAGGGCACTCATGGAATAGAAACAGCATTAAAATTTCAGGGCTTAAAAGAATTATTAATGACATGATCTTATGTGATTTTATTTAAACATAGAAGAACATAATGGAGTGTGACGTAGGGTAGATTTTGAGATTTTCCACTGGTGGAATAATCTCAATTTTCTTGTAACTATGTCCCCTCATTTAAGTTACTTTGGAATTACTTCTCACAGAAGGTGGTGAATCTCTGGAATTCCCTGCTCCAGAGAGTTGTGGAGGCTGGGTCATTGGGGGCATTAAAGGAGGTAAATAGATTTTTGAATTGAGGGCTTTGAGGAGCTTACACAGAAAAAGAATGGAGGCCTGTGGTAGGTCAGCTGGGATCATAGTGAATGGTGGTCT
>JARFYF010000029.1:33059918-33072871 GCA_030265395.1 Rhina ancylostomus | reverse complement strand
TAGATGGACTGTCATGGAAGATTCAATTGACCTTTCACTTCAGAGGGATGAATAGGAATTTGATGGGAGATCAGAAAGGAGAGATGATTGGAATTCACATCTTCTTGGTTGGAAATAGTTCTCTTTGAATTATTGTTTATATTTTTGATGGTAAAATGTTTCCCTTTTTATAGATTTTCTCCAACTATTCCCTCATAGCTTAAAGGAAATAATGTAGTAGCTAATTGATTTAAAAAGAAGTACTTCCTGCCAGCTTCCCCAGTGGGGACTTTATGGTGACATACAATTGCACAAAGCCACACAAGACAGTATGAGTTGCCCAGTGCTGCAGTCACAACCATGAAGATTCTTTTTCATGTGCTCAGTGGTAGAGAGGATTTTTTCCATGTCTTCACATATTATAATCAAACCGACTTTCCTTTCAAGCACACCTTTGAAAGAGTCTAAAACATAAATCCTCCAAGAAATATGTACCAGATGTGCAGGATGACCTTAAGTGCTGACAAGACACAGCAGGTCAATCATTCTATATGGGGAAAACTTGGACACCATTTCAATAATGACCTTTAATCAGATCCGATGATGCTTCTTATGAAGGTTATACATGAAATATTGACCTGTTCTCTTTCAGATGCTAATGGCCCTGCTGTGCTGTGTCAGCACTTTTAGACCTTCAGATTTCCAATATTTGTAGTGTTTCTTCTTATCTCAACTGATAAAAAGCACATTCCTATGCAGACAGCTGTGTTATGTAAATGTTTGATTCCCAAACCCAATTTTTATGCCTCATGTGAATTTGCTTCTACTTGTTAAGACAGCTCACTTAAAAATCCAAATCCTGCCAGTAAAACTGAACATTTTATTTCACCGAGTGTGCATATTTCATTCTTCTATTGTATTATATACAAGACTGAATGGTTCTGCTTGCGATCCTTCAGCAGTTTCTGTGGCTGCAGAATGTAGAGGGAAGGATTATAAGATTTACAGATAGTGAATTTCCTTACACAACATTTATCTTTATTACTGATGACAAGTTGATAAAATTTGCACATATTTTTGCATGCTATTTTATTAACTTTTACTCACGCTGTGCCTTATTAAAGCACCTACTCTTCTATTTTAAAATGGAAAGAGTTCCAAATTGGAGATGGCACCAGTAATGAACATGAACATCATAATAAACTCCAGTAAGAAAGATATAGATAGATGAAGGGTTGCTTTATTGTGCAGTTTATATGTTGATGAGTTGAGGCACATTAGGTGTGAGCATTCATCTTGTCAAAGGAAAATAGTTTTGCTTGTCAAAATGATGATGGTTCTAAGCACATGGCAGGAATCACTGCTACACAATTTCCTTGAAGAAATTAGCAATATTATTACTTTTAATTGATGGGCCATTTTATTTTGGAAATTATTTAGCTTTTTGCAGAGAAGCCTGTACCATAATTTTAGCCTAGTTAGCATAATTTTAGGTCATGCATTGATTATGCAGCTGATACTAATATCACGGATGTGGAGAGTTACCTTACTGCTGTGATGTTTGCCACATGCAATAAAAATAAACCAAACCCCCTGAGAAATTCTACCATGTCAAGCACATAGTATTGCCACTGTTAGTATTTACTGTGATGGAAAATTAGTTTCAGTGGATTGGCCACAATTATACATGAGGTCCAGATTAAGGATCGCAACCCGGAATGTTGACTGCCTATTTCCCTCCACAGATGCTGCCTAACCCATTGAGTTCCTCCAGCAGTTTGGTTTTTTTAATCCAGATTCCAGCATCTGCAGTCTGTGTTGCCAGTTATACACTCAGACTGACTTTAATTTTCATTGAAATCAATAATAAAAGCAATTTGTATTCAGCGGTTCAGACAGCATTTATGGAAAAAGAAACAATTAACTTTTCAGGTGTGGGAACCTTCAGCAGATGCAGGGTCCTGGATCTGGAACGTTAACTGTTTTCTCTTTCCACGGGTTCTGCCTGACTTGGTGAGCTCTTCCAGCATTTTCTGTTTTTATTACAGATTTCCAGCAACTGCAGTTTTTTTCTTTTCAGAAATGTAATTAGATTGGATACAATTATAAGTAACCTATTTCACCTACCCCTTTCCCCACCAATCCACTTGCCTTTCCCAAATCCCCCCTCCTCCTTTTTCTCCCATTTGCTTCATCGCCTTCAGGGACAATGGACATATTGATTGTAATCATCCAAGATTCTCTGGATTTTGGAGAGATCCAGAGGCTGTGGAAAACTGAATGCAACACTTGCATTCTAGAAAGGAGAGAGACAGAAAGCAGGAATATATCGGTCAGTTAGCTTAACATCTGTCATTGAGGAAAATGCTGAATTCCACAACTAAAGAGGTAATTACAGGATCTTTATAAAATTATAAGACAATCAGAGTCAATGGGGTTTTACAAAAAAGGAAATTGTGTTTGACAAATTAGCTGGAGTTCCTTGAGAATGTAACAAGCAAACCAGATAAAGGGGAAGCAGTAGATGTTTGTTATTAGGGTTTCTTAAAGGCATACAATAAGGTGCCACAAGTTACTACACAAGAATGAGATTGGGGAGAATGTTATTGTACATAAATGATTGGCTAACTGGGAGAAAACAGTTGGGATAAATTGTCACTTTTGGATAGTCAGTTTGTAACTAGTAGTATGTGAGGTCTCAACTTTTTAATACTTATTAAATAATTATTAAAGTCATTAATGCCTTTGATTATGAGATTGTGTACTCTAGCCATTTTTTGCTGATGATATAAAATAGGTGGGTTAGAAAACTGTGAGGAGGATACAAAGAGCCTTCAGGGGGATATTGATAGATTAACTGAGGGCAAGAAGTTGCCAGATGGAAAATAATGTGGGAACCTGTGAGGTTATCCAGTATGGAAGGAAAAATGAAAAGTAAATAATTATGTTAATGGAGTGAAACTACAAAATATCGAGGTACAAAAGGATCTGGTATTTCCAGTGCATGAAAGGAAAAAAAGACAGCATGCAGTACAGCATGTAATTCAGAAGGATAATGGAATTTTGGCTTTGCTTCCAAGGGGAGAGGAGTAGAAAAGCAGGGAGGCTTTGGTGCAACTTTAAACGACAGTAATCAGAACACATATGGTTTTAGTCTCCACATTTAAGGCTTGATCCTATCCTACCCCACTAATATCCTTATCACACTCACCATCCCACTAAGATCAAAAATGAAAGGAATTGCGGTTACTGGAAATTCTTAAAAAAACCAGAAAATTCTGGAAGTACTCAACAGGTCAGGCCGCACCTGTGGCAAGGGAAACAGAGTTAACACTTCAGGTCAAAGGCCCTTCCTCAGAATCCAAGAATGACAACCAGCATGACCTTCTCCACCAGCTCCATAATATTCTTGGGCCTTATAATAGAATTCAGGTGCTGGGATTCCCAGAAAAATTTCATTGGACTTGTGTCTCATGTTACTTTAACACATGTTTTGGGGCATGAGGAATAATTAGGTTCTTGTCCCTGTTACTTGAAGGGTTTATCTCTGGGAGGCATGCACTTAGTGATTCATTGTTAAGTAAGATTTTAAAAAATCTTTTTGAATATGTATATTTTTGCCCCACATGTATCTCTCCTTCTTCCCATGTGAAAAGGATAGCTTGATGCATTTCCATTGTTGCTTTCAATACCACACTTTGAAAAAGCCATTATTTGGTGCCAATAAAGGACATTGCACCATGTTGCATTAGAATCATTCCTCTCCTTCACAGGATATGGAAAATGTGATTGTAATTTTCCCTCTAAAACTCAAGAACAAAACTTAAGATTTACCATTCAAGTATGGGATTAGGACTCTGTTCTCCAAGACAACATAGCAACCCTCTAGCATAGCTCTTGGGTAGCCTGAGATACAGTTTTAAAATTCAGATTGAATTTGCACTGGAAAAACACATTGCACATTTAAATTCTTAATTTAATTTCTCTATGGATAAAAGTAAACTATCTGACAATCTATGCATTGTTCATTTGAAGGCTGAACCACTTTATCCTCCAATATCACAAAATGTAATCCTCTCAAATGTCTTCACCACATTTCTGAAAGAATGATTTATTACAAAAGATATAATATTTTTGAATGTTGAACAAGTCAATATTTTCTTTCTTGAAAGCAATTCATTCATTATCGTAATAGTTCTGCTGATAACATTGACTCTCCAAACAAAATTGGAGAATCATATCAATTTTTCTTTAAAAAATACTGTTTATTCCTTTGACATCTGAATTGAAAGCAAATTCTGCTTCTCCATTATTTTTAAATGAATTTCTGTCCCTAGCTAGTATCTTCAAACTGCAAATTCATTGTAGAATGAATCATTTTCAGACTTCAAAGTTGACGTGGGTTGTGAAGAGATTAACAGTGGTGATGACATTGACAAATCAGATATATTAAGTCACTGCTAGAGGGGATCTATTGAGTGCAGAGCATAGGGCCTGTGTTGAAGGCATGCTGCAGTCTTTTATGGGTTTGAAATAGGATAGATCACAAAGAAACACTACTTCCAATTTATAAGCAATGCAGTTCTTAGAGTATTTATGGAGCAAAGATTAAGTAGAAGAACTGAGCACATGCAGGTAGATCATTTTATCCTTAACAGCAATTATCAGAGTAGCTTGCCAATGTATTGTTTGCAAGATCAATCTTTCTATTCACTTCTTTATGGATGTGGGCATCAAAGGCAGGACCAGTACTTGTTGTCTATCCCTATCTGCCCTTGAAAATGTGAGAATCAGCCACCTTCTTGAATCCATCCAGTCTTTCTGGTTAAGGCACTTCAACAATGCTATTGGCTTTAAAGTTTCAATATTTAGACTCACTAATGAAGGAACAATGATATATTTCAAAATCAGCATAATGTTGACTTGTAAAGAAACATATAGGTGGTGGAATTTTCTTGCACCTGAATCTCTTGTCCTTCATTGTGGTAAAGGTCACAGATTTGGTGCTGACAGGGGAAAAAAAACTGTAGAGAATTACTACAATGCATTTTGCAGATGCAATAGACTACAGTTAAAATGCACCTGTAGTGTTAGTAGTGAATGTTTAGGATGGGGTCCTGTCCATGTGTTGCTTTCTACCAGGTGGTATTGAACTTCTTGACTGTCATTGACACTATTCATCCAGACAAGAAAAGAATATTAAATTACGCTCCTGATCCGTCCCTTATAAATGATGGACAAGCTTCAGGGAGGCAAGTTAATCACTACCATAGGATATCCAGCCTATGAACTGTTCTTGCAGCCATACTGTCTACATGGCTGACCCAGTTAATTTAATGTTGAACAATGATGCTTCTGATTTTGATTGTAGGGGACTCTGTAATGGCAATACCATTGAATGTGAGGGAGATGGTTAGATTCTCCTTTGCTTGAACTGGTAATTGCCTGGAGCTTGAGTGGCACAAATATTATTTATCTTTTATTAGCAACAAGTAGAAACATTGGGCCAGAACTTACTGTTACATTAATGGTGAGGCTTTCAAAACTTACTGTTGGTCATGAAAAGATGTCTTTGGTTGTTCAAAATATGCCTTTTCTTTATTAGCTTAGGCTATGTCATATGGTTTTTATATATTTCTAGTTAATGTAAAATTTAACTGGGTATATTTTAATCACATTAGCTATGTTAGAAGTGAGTGGTTACCAAATCATTCTTTATTCATGTGTGGAATATATGTGTAATTGACTTGTTAGTTTAGAAAGCTATTAAGAATTAAAGAACAAGTAGTGTACTACCGTGTGAAGCTGTCAGACCTAAAATTAATGGAAACTAAAGGCTAAATTGGACTCCTAATATTATTAAATATATTTTATTCATTTAATTACCTGAAATTCCCCTCCAAATTAGTTACAGGCTCATAAAGCTGTTTAGATGTCAGTCAAAGACTTTACAGGTGAATGCAATTGCTATTAAGACAGCTGAACACAATTTCAGCCTATTGGAATGTGAGCAATGCCCTCCAAGTCAATTTTTCAAATAGTCTTATGATGCCTAATAAAAACTAATATGTTTTGTGCATTGAGGATTCCAAGTCCACAGGCAGAAATGTGTAACATTTTCATTTCTGGGTATAAACTACTTCAATCTTGCATAGTTCTGCATCACAGGAACTGCTTAAAGTTGCCCTCCAGCAACTTAATTCTACCAGGATGAACTTCTGCCAACAATTTTTGCCTTATTTCATTCAATATTTCTTCACTTCAGGTTCAGTAGTGTATGCAAGATATGCCGGAGTTCTGAAAAAGAGCACTAAGTTGCATCACTAGCTGTCTATAGCTAACGCTTATGTCCTTTGGTCTGTATACTGTCACAAGTACCATATTTCAAAAAGATAGATAGCATTTATATTTTTATTACTAATGTCTCAGAAAATAATGCCAATGCCAAGGTTTTTCATTATCCCCAGGGGTAATCCTTGTTCTAGCCTTGGAAACAAATGTTTAATTAGATATCTTAAAAATAAATAATAAGGACAACACTTGCAATCATTACTGGAGATAATTATGGAGTCTTTTAATTTTTTCTGTTGAGCCATTATTATGGAATTTTAAGTTTGAAGACAGTTATCCTGTATGTTGTCAAAAAGCCAAGAACATAATTTCAGGTGCAACTAACTGAGAAGCAAACTGAAAAATCTTTTTTTATGAAATCTTTGTTCTCCCTTTTCTACTTTAAGACAGCAGTTAATACAGTATTATGGGCAAGAAATTCAAATGCATCAGAAGCATTCCTAAGTGTGAATCACCCTTGCACATTTATTCATATCAGTTGAAACCAGTCCCCGTGCACTGTCATTTTTGAAGCATTTATCAGGAAAGCAGTGCATGTTGTTCCAAGGAACAGCTGATGTCGAGCTACACAGAACAAGGAAGTTTTTTAAGAACATAGAACAGTACAGCACAGGAATAGGCCCTTTGGCTCATGATGTTGTGCTGAACTAATTAAGCTAATGATACCTAATTACACTAATCCCTTCTGCCTGCACATGGTCATGTCCCTCCATTCTCTACACATTCACATGCCTATCTAAGAGCCTCTTAAATGCCTCTATCTGCCTCCACCAACAGCTCTGGCAGAACATTCTAGGCACTCACCACTCTCTGTGTAAAAATAAAAATGCCCCGCACATCTCCTTTGAACTTTTCCCCTCTCACCTTAAATGAGTACTCGCTAGTATTAAACATTTTGTCTCTGGGCAAAAGATACCAGTTGTCTATCTATGCCTCTTGTCATTTTATAAACTTCTCTCAGGTCTCTCCTCAGCCTCTGCCACTCCAGAGAAAACAACCCAAGTTTGTCCAGCCTCTCCTTATAGTACCTGTGCTCTAATCCAGGCAGCATACTGGTAAAGCTCTTCTGCATGTTCTCCAAACCCTCCACATCCTTACTTTAATGGGACAACCAGAACTGAATGCAATAACCCAAATGTGGCCAAACTAGGGTTTTATAAAGTTGCAACATAACTTCCTAACTCTTGAATTAAATGCTTTGACTAATAAAGGCCAGCATGGCATATGCCTTCTCTGCCACCCTATCAACTTGTGTGGTCACTCTCAGAGAGCTATGGGCTTGGACCCCAAGGTCCCTCTGTACATCAATGCTGTTAAGGGTCGGCCATTAACTGCGTACTTTCCCTTTACATTTAATCTCCCAATTACACTACTCTAGGTAAAGCTACTCTAGATGGGGCCACTCTCCTGCACCCATCTTCTGCACCCTCACACTCACAGATCCAACACCCAACCCACAGGTTTCCACTTCTAACACACCAGTCAACCTAGTCCCTGAGCCCTGAATCTCCACAAACCAAGTCTTTACAATCTCCTGACACCCCAACATTGGGCTTCAGAACCCTCCATTCAAGGCTTCAACACTCCCACCTTCTACCCACTATCCACAAGGCAGTGATCTCTGGGCAGCTAATACTCTATCCCCTTTGGGCCCTGCAATATCAGGCCAACTACTACAACTGCCCAGGACTCTATAGGACCCTTGACCACCAGCATTTTCTTTTCCCGCATCCCCTCCCTACCTATCAATGGTCTATGATGCTGTATTTTTCTTTGTTGATGCAGTGCTCAACAATTGTACGGTGCAACTTTTTGGGTCAGGCATCAGTCTCTTGACGCATATGTTTGGAGATACAGCAATGTTGAACCTCTTCCTATCTCTGTTATCTCCTCCAGCTCCAAAACCCTCCCTGATGTAATCTCTCCACCATTGCTAGCAACGCCTTCAGTGAGTGAAGCCCTAATTCTGTAACTCCTGCTCTAATTCTCTCCCCTCTCTTCTGACACTCTGAATATTTGAACAAGGTATTTGTTAATCCATTTAAATATCTTGCCTGGCTAAAAGTCAACATTTAGTTTGACTGTCTTCCTGTGAAGTATGTAAAGGTATTTCTGCTATTTTAAGGAGGCATTTGAGTCATGGAATGAGAGAACATAGAAGCAGGTCCTTCAGCTCACTCTATGAATTGACCATTAACAAACCATTTTATTCTCACCACATTTTCATCAATTCCTGCCAGATTTTACCACTCACCTGCACACGGGGGGCAATTGCAGTAGACAATTAAACTTGCACATCTTTGAGATGTGGGAGAAAACCAGAGAGCAAGGGTGAAACCCATATAATCACAGGGTGCACTTGCAAACTCCGGCCAGACAACACCTGAGGTCAAGTTTGAATCAGGGTCTCTGGCACTATTAGATAGCGGCTTTATTAACTTTGCCATCTTTGTAAATAGAAGCTGTTGAACGGTAAAAACAAAAAAAGACCCCCAAATTTTTCACTAAGTTTGTAGCTCAGAAACAAGCTACTTGGAATCATAGAATCATATAACATAGAAATACACTCTTTGGCCGGCAGTGCAATTGCCAGCCATCAAATACCCATCTATATTAATTCCAGTTTCCATCACTCAGCTTCCAGCCTTATATACCATGGTGTTTCAACTGCTCATGGTCATAGATTCATAGAAATAGCATGAAAACAGGCCCTTCAATCAAACTCATCCATGCTGACCAAGGTGTCTTCCTGAACCAGTCCCATTTGGTCCACATCCCTCTAAATCCTTCCTATTCATATACCTGTCCAAATGTCTTTTAAATGTTTTAATTGTACCTGCCTCTACCACTTCCTCTGGCAGTTTGTTCCATATACCCTCCACCCTCTGTGTGAAAAGCTTGCCTCTCAGGACGTCCTTAAATCTTTCCCTTCTCTATGCCCTCTAGTTTTAGATTCCTCTACCTTGGGGGGAAAAACACAGTGACAATCCATCTTATCAATGCCCCTCATGATTTTATAAACCATAAATTTATTAAATGCTGTGAGAGTCTTTGCCTCCAGCAACACCTCAGATAATGAAGTTCAGCTCGGACTGATCCATGTCAGTAGTAATGTTCCTCCCAAACCACCCTGCAAAGAACAATGGATGAAGAGTGTGATGGTTATGCAGGACCGAGCTATAAGTCATAGTATGTTCAAAAGTTGGTGCTTGGCTGATTAAAACTTCTGTTTGGTTTTAACCATTTCATTTAGCACTTTGCAATGAAGATGATGCATTGTTTTTCTTGGCCATGGCATTTTTTAAACGAACAGTCTTTCTGAGATCCGGTAGTGCCAGGTGTTACCTTCAAACCTGCTCAAGAACAGATGGGTCAGCCATGCATTGGGA
Source organism: Rhina ancylostomus (assembly GCA_030265395.1). NCBI lineage: Eukaryota > Metazoa > Chordata > Chondrichthyes > Rhinopristiformes > Rhinidae > Rhina > Rhina ancylostomus. The sequence goes on along the minus strand of JARFYF010000029.1, from coordinate 33,063,152 downwards.
GTATCAAATGGAGGGTGCCAGAGACACCTGTTACATATATATTCTGATTAGGATGGTACTGAGCTGAGACAACACATGTGCCCAGAGCACAAAAGGATCGAAAGGCTATGGGAGCAAGTCCCAGTATCAATTCTATTGTGCTGGAATTCTACATTCTTCTTGAATTTGACAGTGCCTGCACCTGTTTTCTAACTCAGCTTGTAAAGCTTCGATTCAATGCAAACACGCTTCATGGATGAGAGCCAGAGGTAACCTAGGAATGAAGGAGGTCTTAACTTTCTTGCATATACTTTTGGTGTTCTCTTAATATGTTGGGCATTTCTGACTTCATAAGTTTCTGACCTGTGCAGAAGGTCAGTGCCAACGGGACAAACGCCCTCACACCTATCTCGCGCAACAAGTGACTATTACACTTATCAAATAGATGCTGGATGTTTGCTACTGGGCCACATCATTATTCACTTCCACTTTTGTTTTACTTTCTTCTTCCTATATCTCTATTTCAGAGTGGTATTCAATCGATCTGTTATCTGTTTCAAACAACAGGGGTATGACATAGTGAATAACACATTATTTTCTTTAAGTTATTGCAGGCACATAGCACCAGCAGACCTTCCATGCTGTAAAAACTCTGCAATGCAAACCCTTTTAAGCATTTCAATTGCCTGGAAGAATTTTAGCCCCTGTGGAGCCACTTACCTTAAATTGGCTACATCTTTTTTGGAAGATTCTGGATCATATCAGACAACCCCAATGCTCTTTCACAACATCAACTTGGGCATAAAAAAATGTAAGCAGAGAAAAAAAATCTAATTGTTTCAGTAACTTGACCTGGTCATTCAGAAAAGAATACTTTGCACAGTAATCCCTCCACCATTGTCAGCCTGGAGTTCAAAATGCCTCCTGCAAATGTCACACAGACAAATGCACAGAAGTTCATTCTGGGTCAGCAATACTTTACATATTCTAGTCTGTCCTCTGCCTCCAAAATGTTTTCTACTCCTGAAGTTGAATCCTGAGCAGGGATGAATATCCAGCAATTGTCAGTTTATGCAGGTGTATAATGGTCGGTATATGCAGCTGATGGGCAGCTGGAGCATTGACTCCCCAGTAATCATTAAACACATTAAAAAGTTGGTCCCATGTGTGTATAAAGTGCGAATGGTTTATGTGGTCCTCCAACTGTGGTCAAATCAAAGTTTCTGCAGAAGCACCTACCTCCTCAAGTGAAATATATGAATATTATAACTGTAAAATTATTAGATAAATTGAAAATATGTATGAAAATAAGTTGCTGGCTCCTCTGGAACAGCCATACATCCCTAATGAGAGTTAGCAGGCTTGCTGAATTGCTCATGTAATTGGAAGCAAGTGTGACACCTGGGAATGATGGTGAAAAAATGCTGCTATTTCCCAAACCAGCTGTAACACTTTTCATTGCTCTCTGCCGGAAGAGATTCTGTCATCCCCACTTCTGAAGGTCAAGGAGCTGAAATCTGGATCACTAAGGCCATAAACTACTTTATGTTCAAACTTGATCTGATTTTCTTGTTACTATTTACCACCCCACAAACAGAAAATGCCATTTAGGTCATAATGACAGTACAGTAATTGTGCACCTTCTACTGCAGGAATAACATCAAACACTCTAGCCACCCACCAAGAGGAAGACCTAGCTGAATAAGCTTATGTTTGTATAAATATAGAATTACATCAAAATGAATGTGGCAACTATTTTTGTGAAAGATTAAGTGGCAAGCCTTAATTATATATAAAGCAGCTGCTAAAGGATAGACATTTTTTTAAATTCATTTTTGGGGCATAGGCATTGCTAAAAGAAAGAACCTTTACTAATTTTCTCTAATTGATCTTTAGAAGATGATGAGTTACCTTCTTCAATGATATCTGTTCTTCTGGTGAAAGTTCTGCCATTATGTTTTTAAGTAGGGGATTTCAGGATTTAAACCCAATAAGTGATCAGTGATATATTTCAGGATTGTGTGTGACTTGGAGAAGAATCTGAAAGTGGTGGTCATCCCTTGTGTCTGCTGCTCTTAACCTTCCAGATTGTAAAGATTGCAGGTTTGGGAAATGCTATTGGAGTAAGCTAGACAAGTAAGTGTAATTCATTTATTCCTCAGCCAATGGTGGAGGAAATAAATACTTCGAATGTTGAAAATAGGGTGTCATTCAAGTGGATTGCTTTGTCCTAGATGGTGTTCACCTTCTGGAATATTTTTGGAGCTACACTTAGGCAGGCAGTGGAGAGCATTCCTCTATGCTCCTGATTCATGTTTCCTAGCTGGTGCAAAGACTTCCAGCTGTCAGAAAGTGAGTCATTCAATGCTTGATATTCGCCTCTGACCTGCTCTTGTAGGCACGGTATTTATGTGGCTGGTCCAATTAACATTCTGACTAGAGTTGACCTCCATCTCTCCTCTCTCAACCCCATTGCCCCTCAGGATGCTGATGATGGAAGTTGTGGGATAATATTAATGCCATTCAACTCAGAGAAAATTATGATGGTCATTGCCTGGGTCGCTAATGACTTGAATATTACTTATTAGCCTATGCCTGAATGCTGTCTAGGTCTTGCAAACAGTCTTTGATTTTTTTTCATTTTTTGAGGAAATACAGATGCAATTGAACATCACGCAATCATCAGCAAATATTCCCTTTTTCAATCATATGATGGGAGGAAGGTCTTTGACCAGCAAAACTCTGAGCCACTGTAAATCTCCGTTTTCTAACTTATTCTTTCCCAGAACTTGTCCTTACCTCCCTCAATCTTCCCTTCCTCCATCATAATCACTACCACAGTGATATTTGTAGCTTTCTTCTCCAAAATCTCCATGTATGCCTCACTCTCTCTTACTTTCCTGGTTCCACAGTGCTGCGCTGTCCCTTGTTATTTCCTTTTTTCCTTTTCCACTAATCATCTTTCTGAATTTGTTCTATTGGCGATGATTCTCTTTCGCATTCATCAAATCCTTTCTGATTCCTTTCCCTATCTGGAGTTCTGCCACATTGTAATGGCTGAGTAACTGTACCTTGACATTTTCCTTGTATTTAAAAAGTCTTGATATTCATCAAATACACCACCTCCTTACATGGTTTCTTGTGAGACTAACCAATACTGGCATTTCTTATGAACCAAGGCTCGACATTCAGTTATTAAGTTGCTTATCTGTGTCATTGAATCCTGGTGTTATGCAGACCACCATAGTATACAGA
>JARFYF010000029.1:32913080-32923459 GCA_030265395.1 Rhina ancylostomus | reverse complement strand
GTCTTTGGAATGTGGGAGGAAACCAGAGCACCCAGAGGAAACCCACGCAGACGCAGGGAGAACGTACAAACTCCTTATAGACAGTGTCCGGAATTGAACCCAGGTCGCTGGCGCTGTAAGACCGTTATGCTAACTGCTACACTGGGTACAATTACAATATTTAAAAGACATTTAGATAGGTACATGGATAGGAAAGGTTTGGAGGGATATGGGCCAACCACAGGGAAATGGGTTTAGCTCAAGAAGATAACTTGGTCAGAGTTGGGCTGAAGGGTTTATTTCCGTGCTGTATAAATCTATGACTCTATGACTCTACTTGAATGGTGTTCCTTCAACCAGTACATCAAAAATATCTTAAGAAATTTAAATCCTAATTTGTCCTAGTTTCAATTCATGCAAGGATCATTGAAACATAATGTACAATATTCACATGTAAAGACCATAGTTTATGCATTCTAATTAAAATGCACACATGACAGGAATTAAACGATGGATGGTGTTGTGTCCAAAAATTAATTTGGATCCTCTAACACATTCAATAGCTGAATATTAATTTTTGTAAACATTCCTGTATTTATGTTTCATTTGAGCCATTTCTTGTCTTTCTTTTGTAAACTTTCTACTTGTTCCCTTCATGCACAACTTGCTTCCCCTTAAGTAAATCCATCATACATCCTTCAACCACTCATTTCCATAACAAGTTTCACATTCTTAAGAAAATTCTTCTTCTGAATTAATTTCTGCATTTCTTAGCCACTATTTACAATGATGGACTTATGTGCAAACTTTTTTCCGCTCTATCTGACCTTTTCAATATTTTAAAGATTTCAGATTGGTCACCCTCATTGTTCTTTTCTCAAGGAAAAAGAGATCTCGTATGGAACCTTTTCCAGTGCTGTATCTAGTAGCTTCCACTTTTCTCTGATTTCCAACACTTGCAGGTTTTGCTAATTTTTCCTAAATCAAATTTGAATTTCTTATCTACACACCTAATCTTTTCAAGTGTGGTATACTCATTCAATGCATCTTTTATTTTTTTCCATAAATATATTTGTGCAATAATCTTATGAACAATGTAGAAAACCAAGAAATTGACCCGTTTTATATTTGAATCACAATAATGATCTTTATTTATTGTCTTCTATCTTAATAAAACAAGCTTGAGCACTAATCAATAACAGTTAATTTTTCCTCCATTCATTGGACCTCTTTTTGCATGTTCTTCATTGCCTCTTGGTGTACCTGTGGCTTCCACTATAGGATATACTATTCATTACTGAAGACATGAAATCCCGAGTGACCATGAAAACAATAATCTTTATTCCTTCCTTTACAGCTTTCAGTATTAATAAATGACATCCACCTGCTTTTAATTTCCTTTTTGACAGGAAAAGATGTATCTGCATGATTAGCTTAGCAAGGAGCTCTAAACTATTATCAATTACACTAATTAAAGTCAAATAGTACAGAGCAATAGCCTTTATTCACAAAATGTCGGTGCTGAAAATCTGTTAATTTAGTGGCTGCCTTTTACTTTACATGTTGCAGCATGACATTGCTTCTGACCCTTCATTCTTAATTATTTTGGACAGTTCTTGGTCAGAACAAATGGGTTTTTAATGGGCTTCATATTGCAGAAAAATAGTCCGAGTGAAGTAATGTAAAGTAATATACTGCAGTGCTGCATGACAACCATGAACAGGATCTATTAGGAGAAGGCAGAGAAAAGTAGCAGGCTAAGTTGGTTAGCAAATTGTGCCTTTCAGCTCTGGGATAGCCTGAATTTGAGGGATAAATGTACTTACGCTTTAGCTAATAAAGTTACTTGGGAAAACTCAACCCAACTTTAATGAATACAGCTCTACATTATGAACTTAAATAAACAACTACATTATTCATATCATTCAGACTGATCAGAGGTAATTGAATGCATCACAATGGGAAAATTGAAGGCACCTTTCATAAATTGGATAAAAGGCATGTTGCTGGGATAGACTATTGTTTTAATCAAAGTTAGCTTTTGCAATACCTAACCAGAGAGCACTTGATTCTGGAAATAGGTGCTCACAGTGGAATTCACTTTACTGTGTTTAGTAACATCAGGTTGACAGGTACAGAGCTGCCTCAGTACTTCATTCATATTTCTTCCCTGAATCAGTACAGAGTGCTTTTATTTCTCCCCTGTGCCAACACCACATTAAAATCTCTGGACTTCTTGATAGCTTTGAAATTTCTGCATTTCCATTTTGAGTAGTCCAAACTTTAAGCTAGCCATTAGCCATGTTATGTATGATGGAGTAACTTTCTGAATTATATATCTTTGAGGCTTCTTTTAAGTTATTTTCTTCCACTCTTTCAGTCTTGAGAAAATGTCTCAAAGTATTAAATACACTCAATTATTTCTGCATAATTTTAAAACCATGGATCATTTTCCCCTTAATATGAGGAAATATTGATATTCTTTTTACAGTTCATTGATCAATACATTCAAACCACTATCAATCCCACACTTCAAAATTGCTTCAGTGTAGCTTTGCATTAATTAGATAACAAACATTGGTTGGCATTGAAATGGGACATCCAAACACATGGAGGTAACATGTAGGGTTAATTTGTGAATCTTAATGAGAAAATACATATCAAGACAAAAGTGTATTTCTGGCTCACCAGAGTCAGACATGACAAACTTAGCTTGTGTAGATAAATTAGTAGGCTCAGCAGTACAAAGAAGATACAAATAACACTGAACAACACAGAAAACAATATATAGTTAATTCTTAATTGGCATATTCAGATCAACAGTTCCTGCTATGCTTTCTCAGAACACATAGGCTTTGGGATTGCTAAAGTAGACTGAGCAAGGTATGGTGACCCAGTTGGCCTCTGGAGAAAGGAAAATATAAATTACCAACCTCACTTGAGATAGGTGATCCATGTGGAAAAATAAAAGGAGTCACAGACTTTTTCCCAACAGTTAACCTTTGCAGAAATGCAAGGGAAGGTGACAGGTCTGTAGAACCTGTCACCAGATGGAATGTGGACTAGGAATAGCAGGCCAACTGGGAGCCCATGGGGAAATGGCCTCTGGGGAAATGCGAGTGGTGTCAAAAGCTGAGGTCACTCAATTTTGACCAGAGGCAGAGGTCTTCAAGGCAGATAATCATCATACAAAGAAAATGATGTCAGAAGTGGGTGATCATGCATCTTCTTGCTTTGGATTGGTTATGAGGTGATAACTAAACATTGCTACATTAGAGGAATTGTGTCTCTAAAATGTGCATAAAACTGTCACGCGTTGTACAATCAGAAAGTGTGTGTGGATGGGCTTTCTCTCTCCTCTGTACCAGATAGGAAAATACTTCTCTGTTTGACTTGTATGAATGATACTTTTTTTTACCACAACCAAGTAATTCACATGTAGTCTCATTACAATTCTTTAAATGATAGCAATGTCAATTCTTTATCTTGTTTGCTTTCTTGCTTTAAATTGTTTTCATACAGTATTTGATCAGCTGGTGCTCCTGGATCACCTCTTCCACTTTAATTCAATGAGACACTCCCCTTCATCATAAAATCAAAATGGGCTCTTTTCATCGCATAGTGTGATGGGTTAAATTGGCCAACAATGAAAATGATTGTTAACAACAACTTTCTCCCTTACAAATGTTCTGCCATTATAGAAAATTCTTTCTTTTTATTCAGAACTTAAATAAAAAATTAAGAACACAAAACTACAATTTCAGTATTTGAATGTACAGTTTCCCTCTATATTTTAAAATTCTTTTTAGAATTTTAGGATCATAACTTTCAGTACATATGATTGGCCTATCTTTGAAGATCTTTGACAGTCATTATTAAAACATTCTATTTTATACCAACAGGGTATTGTCCATACATTGTAATGGGAAAAATACATCAAGCAAGGTGTTACAAGAAGTCCCACTCACCCATCCCCTTTTGATTGGCTCCTGGCCTGGCTGTACCTCAGTTTTATAATTCTTATTCTCATGTTTAGATTTCTCAATGACGTTGTGGCTATCTACATCTGTAACTTTCTCCACTATATTCACCGACCTTTGCAAATGGGTATCCTCAAAATTAGCAGGATAGGCTCCAGGTTCTTTACACTTTGAAGCTCTGAAAGCTTTGCCTCCTCTCCCTTTTCCTTTAAGCCACTGTTTAAAGTCTACTTCTTTGACCAGGTTTTCCTTTATCTGTTTTAATATCTCCTAATTTAGTTTAGAGTCTGATTGTGCTCCAGTGAAGCGCCTTGGGATATTTTTAATTCCCTGTATAAATGCATGCTGCTGCTATTCTTATAGATATTTATGTAAGGCTTCCAATATGTTATAGATGTGATACTTATCCTTTACAATAGGTAACCATTTGCTTTGAAATTTACATTGCGATTATGGCTGACTTCTTACTTTTATTGCTGAGTGGCATAACAGGAATGGTCACCTGTACTGAACTCTGTCTACTGCCATTAACATCAGCAGGAATTGAAATCAGATAAGGTATCAGACCGGCAGCTAACGCATTACTGTCCTTTTACTATCTGGCAGTCCTGGTGAGAGTTCTCCTTCCTGAGTTAACAAAGTTCATGTTGATCTTAATCAAAAATTTTCCTTAGCAAATCCCAAATATGAACTCAGATCACATTCGCATAGTCTCAGAATTTTTCATTCTTTGACAGTTTATTTTGTGGCCACTTCAATTTTGCAAAAGCGATATCATTATGCTGTGAAACAGGTTAGAAAAGTGTTTCACTTTATTAAAACTGCACATTGGAAACTGTGGTGTCAGGTGGCAGGAGGATTGTTTTGGAGTTCAAGGTGATGCAGTTGAAGAATATGTTGGATGCACAATAATCGGTAAAGTGATGGGTGACACAATGGCCCTGCAGGTAGTGCAGCTGTTCCACAGCTCCGGAGATCTAGGTTCAAAAGTCAGCTCCAGTGCTCACTGTGTGCAGTTTGCTTGTTCTCTCTGTGACTGCAGGCAGTGTTTTATCCAAATGTTCTGATTTCCTTCAATATCCAAAATATGTGCTGGATGTCAGGTTAATTGGCTTATGTAAATTTCTCCTAGTGGAAGAGAATCAGTGGGTTGTTAATGGCATGTGATGTTGAATAGGTAACAGGAAAATAGGTAGGGAGTGGAATTGCCTTTGAAGCAATCTCATTCTATTGGTCCTTCTATGTCATAAGAAAGTATATGAAAGGTATGAAATGCCATTTCTGGATAGTTACTGAATTATCTGAACTCATATTTGGTGTGAGTATTGACATGGAAGTTACTCTTAGTGATCTCAGGGTAAAGAGAGGAGGAAAAGCATTTCTATTCTCTTGATGCTTTCCAATGGCTTCTACTGAAAGGCAGCTGAGAACAAGATAGGATTGTGGTGTGTTCAAATAGACTATTGTGATTTGTGGCTGGACTTGCTTATTTTGCACTGAGCTCCACTTAGATGTAATTCTATCCAGCTTCTGTGACTTGCTCCAGTCTCAAACCACTTACTTACAACAATCAGGATCTATTGAAGGTGCATGACAGGTTTGATTGCATCAAATGGGAATCCCCAGAGATTGTCCTCGAAATACAGCCTCGTATGTGCCAGTTAGACATCTAAGGAGCATCAAAGTTTGAAGGATTAGCAGATGCAGTAGTTGCCAGGGAGGGCAAGTAAATATTGGCCATATTGGGAGCAGAGGACAGACGAGTGGTATGGGGACAATTATAATGGTCTGTCACTCAAGTGGGTCATTGACAGTGCTTCCTAAGAATTATTGTTACCTTCCAAAGGACAATTCTGGAGAGCACCAATAACTGGCAGTAATTTGCCAGGGCCTAAACATTGCTTCCCACCTCCCTGGTCTCCTGCCTATCCCCTTTCTTCCCTTCCCCACCATATGGCCTAAGTGGAAAAGGGATGATCAGTAGTGATTCTGTCAGCAGGCAAATCAAAGTGACCAGAGATCTTCAATACCAGATTTTCTTCTTATTCTACCGCTCATAGGTCCCAGTCGATACAGGGTTTTGGAGGTTAACTGAGTCCAGGCTATCAAGGTACATAAAGAGTAGAGACTTGAGCAAAACATCGGAAGTTAGGATGTCCCAGTATCAATCTGTACCATCAGGGAGGAGAGTGGGAAAAACAAATGTCTTTTGAAAAAAAACTGGTCTGTTTCTCTCCCTTTTCTTCCCAATTATTTCCTTTTTCACATTTATGCATTACTTTTGGTTAGAAGAAATGAAAACGGTGTACAAACACTCTCTATTCATAGCAACATTATATTTTCCCCTGTGGAATATGGCTAAGAACTGTCATATGTTTACCAGCCAAGTGTGTGATGAGTTCAGTGTCAGTTAGAATTTTATTTATAAGCTTGAAGACTTCAACAATACTAGCATAAAGAAAGCATCTTAACAGCTACATTGCCAATATTGACTTGACTCTTTTTAAGCTGTTCTCCCCAAAGGTTAGCCCCCAGGATGCCTTATTTATTAAGCCATGCTTTTCCTTCCATCAACTCTTCTATTTGCGAGGCCCAGCACCCAGATAAGTATCCTTCAGATGATAATGTACTATGACATGCTCAGAAGATGCAATCAGTGAAATAGATGCATTGGCACGCACAACCCTTGTTAATTTTCTGCTTTTTTTGACCTTATCTATTTATCATGAACTGGCATTCCACTTGATTTTTCTTTTTCATCTTTCTTCTTGATTTAACAGCAAGTGCTTTACAGGTAAGAAACTTGCTTCCTTATTAACCAAGGTCAGCTTGGGTTCAGGCAATGCTATATAATCACACAGCTATTTCTGCTCTGCTTATTAGTCCGAGGACTCACTCTCCCTTACTTTGGCTCCTTCAAAGTTTTTAACTCCACAAATCAAAATAATATCCAGCAGTAAATATGAGAGTTAATAAATAATTACCAGAACTGAAGCAATGGGTTGAATAGCCTCTTTCTGTGTCCTATATACTCTATAATTCTGTGAAAGTCACTAGGCCCACCATAATTCATTGAGTTACAATAAATCAAATTTAACCCCACTTTTCTTTGCCTGATTGATCCTTAAATTATGACCCTTTTTTCTGGGAGTTTATTTCACATACCTTTGTCAGATCACTTTTTACTTTTGGCTGCCAAAACCAGCACATATTGCCCATCCCTAAATGCCCTTGAACTAGCAGGCATGCCAGGCTATTTTGGAGGGTGTGGAGTCACTTACAGCCCAGACCAGGTAAGGAGAGGAGTTACGAAGGACAGTGGTGAACCAGAATGGCTTTTACAACAACTCTGTAGTTTTATAGTCAATATTATTGTTAACTAGCTTTTAAAAAATCTGGACTATTAGTAAATTAAATTCAGGTTCTGAATTGTTAATCCATCTTCTGGAAAACCAGCCTGATAAATTAACCCTTTTGATACCACTGTAACCTGATCGTGTTTTGTTCAAGGAAGAACTTCTTGACATCAGTTTTAAAATTATTTTATATTCCATTCAACCAGTCTTCCTGGTTCTGCTCCATTCAAAGTGATATGCCAGGTAACTATTAAAAGTTTTTTTTATGATTATCAAGAATCAACATCACTTCACGTCTCAGTTGTCCTCTTTCCAACAAAAACGTATTTATATATAGCGTCATTAATGTAATAAAACATTCCAAAACACTTCAGAGGAGGGTTATCAAATAATGAATTACATGAGGTGACATTAGGGCAAGTGATCAAAAACCTGTTAAAGAGGAAGGTCTGAAAGGAAGCAAAAGTGAATGGGGAGAAACAACAATGGTTTAGGTTGGATTTCCAGAGCAGAGCAGCTGATGGTAGAGTGAAACGGCAATATGCTGGAAGCTGGAACAAGAGGACTTGAGTCCTCAGAAGGCTGTAGGGAGTACAGAGTTGGGAAGAGTGGGATCATAAAAGTATGTGAAAAAAAGGGTGCAAATGTTATAGAAGGAGCATTGCTTGCCAGTCTAAATTGTCAAGCATGATGAATGATGGCTTACAGGAACTTTGCATCACGTAGGGAGTGAGCATCAGAGTCTGCAATGAGTTCACATTTATTCATAATGAAAAACCATCATAAAGTGAGCCTAAAAGCCAGCATTTGTGGCTCTTCTGTGCACAACTTCAGTAACTTAATGCCTCACATTTTGCTTAGTGGCTAAAATTAAATGCAGTGTAATTAATATAATCTTGATCAACCATGTTTTCAAATGGCCTTAAAATGCAATGGTGGCTGATAAATGGGGGATTGTGAGAATTGTATGACTCCCAGAGATATTTTCAAAATGCTTCTATTAGCACCACTTCAGGAGTGTTGATGATTTACTTCTGTAAACCCAGTTGTTCACATTGCTTTCCTAGTAAGGACTCACAAAATAATTCTATTTCATATCAGTGAAGTACCTCATATCAATCTCCATTCAGAGGGCATACCATCCCCATCCTCAAGGAGTGTTGTTTTTCTGAGAGCTAGGTTCAAGAGAACCCTTGATGTTGTTCATGACAAAGATCTGGGTATCAGATTAACTTCCAACCCTCTGCAGGGTCCCACACACTGAACCAGCAATTATAATGCACCTGAATGTGTTGACATTCAATTAAACTATTCTGATTAAAACTGCAACCAATTACTGGCCACACCTTATTTTGACCCATTCTTCCAAAGAACCACTTGCCAAGATTTAATGTCTAAAAGTAAGGGAATTTATTCCTTTGTATATTGTTCTGTTTTCTCTTTTCAAGAACACGATCCATGTTTAAAAGTTTGTTTCCTGGAGTAGGTTTAACCCAGACTTGGTAGTATGCAGGCAAACACTGATCATTATCAAGCATCACCATTTGTTTAAAAACCCTGAGACCCTAATTAGCATTTCCAATCTATTCTCCACAGCTCTAATCATGAGCCTGTGTAATTGACCCAGCAGATTGGGAGAGTTATGTGCTCTGGATGCATTTTTTTTTGTTTAATTGAATAGAGACTGCAAGGATTCAATTAGTCAGTTGGCCTTAATAGCCATCTGATTGAAAAGATCTTTTTAGACCATTTTCTCTGGACTAGATTCAAACCAGGTCCCAGAGGATGAATTAGTTGTTTTTAGAGGTCTTCATAAGGGCATGCTTACAATGCAAGGTAAATAAATTGCTGAAACAAACTAAAAGAGTGAAATTGGTCTTTGATTGTGGCACAAGATAGAATATAAAGAAACCTATCTGATTTTCTGTACCATTGCCAACAAGGGCAATGGACCAGGGTATAAGCACAAACTGTCTGTTTGTTTCTAATCATTTCACTCTGCTGCTGAAGCTCCATTTCACCGTATATCTTTTTTTTCCTTTGAGCAAGAAGCTGTGCTTCATTTTGCTTCCTGCTCATTGAATGCTATGGACTTTTCCACAGTAACTGTTAATACTAGTCTATGATTTGTCAACTTATGGTATACTTTTGGATGAGTTGTTTTAGCCTTCCATTCTTATCTGTCATTTTCAACCAAAATAGAATGCGTTACATCCAAAATGTTATCTGTGTGATGTCCCATCCAAGGTACTGAAATATATATCATATAAATATGCACAGAGAATAATGTAAAGGCAGTGTTTATGATCAGAAAACTGCATACAGCATTTGCTAAGTTTATTCATACTGCCTGGTTCTGAATTGAACTCTATGGACTAGGAAGGAACTCATTGCTTTCCTTTGTTACGTCTACATGCAAGGCACTAATCCAATTTGAAATCCTTTGAGAGTACAAGCAGGGATGTCCATGTTGTGATAGCATTTAAAAGAATTCTGTGCAACTTTCTGTAGTGTCAAAGGGATTTTGTGAGCACACATTGCACCATACTAGAGCTATACTCTATGTTTAGTCATGCTCAAGGTCAGAGTCCTTGAAGGACTTGCACACTCTTCTCTGCCCAGACCATGTTCCAAGTACAAGGTTATTGGGAAGGCAGTGAAGTATTATAATAAAACATTATTGAAGAGTAGCTTAACTGAACTAGATATGAGAAAAACTAACGATGGAGAAAATCAAAAATAAATGGACAAACTGGCTTAGGGAGTGGGGAAGGGATGGAAGCTGGTAGTTGATAGTGGTAACAGATAGGGAGGAGATGATGGGCAGATGGAGCCAGGTTAGGGGAAGGGGGATAGCAGAGGTGAACAAAAGGAGAAGAAAAGTAGGTGGACCATCCCACCCAACTTCCTCACCTGGTTCTATCTGCCCATCATCCCCTCCCTATCTAGTTCCACTTATCAACTAGCAGCTTCTACCCCACCCTCCCTCATACTACTATATACTGGCACCGTCTTCTCTTCCCTTTTAGCTCTGATGCAGACTCCTGACTCAAAACATTGGCTT
>JARFYF010000029.1:32873524-32887669 GCA_030265395.1 Rhina ancylostomus | reverse complement strand
TTAGTGCATTATTTGTAGAGAAATTGTAAATCTATTTGTAGTTTCCGACAAATTGCAACATTCTCTTTTCACCAAATGGGTTCTTTATTGTGCCATCAATGTCCAATAGTCCACGTCTTCAACCTGAAGTGTTAATACTGCTTCCTTTCCACAGTTGCTGCCTGACCTCAGATTTCAAGAACTTGATGTTATTTTAATTCTTTAATTATAATTCTTCTACAAATCTGCCTTATTTTTCAACTAACAGTAGATAAACTTAGGCAGGAGCTACCAGGTGACAAAGTTCATCCTAACAACAAATTTCATGTTTAGCTCTACAGAATTTTTGAAATAAAATACATCTCCTTTAATTTCTATTGATGTCTACACATATAATTGCTTAAGAAAGGTACTGCAGCTTCTATTACAGTATGTAGTTTCATACCCTGTGTTTGAAGTATAATGTATTAAAGCAAAACATATGAATTGATGTTCAGTAAGCTTTGCCTGGACTATTTAAACCATTGTTATCTCTAATTCAGTGTAAATGTTTTGATCTAACTTTAATATAAATACAATTCATAATAATTTGCAAATCTTGGATCAGTGTATGTTAGGTTAATGTACAGACATCGGAGGAACACTTGGCACTACTTACACATATTGCCTCAGCAGCAAAGAGAATTTATAAATATGTCATCCACAGAATGCCTATTCATTTGCATGACCTATACTAAGAACATTCTAGTAAAGGAAATGTTTGATCAGCTCAGCACGGTCCATTGATCCATTCGATGTACTCTGCATGAATCGTCTAATACAAAGGACTGAAAGGTTTTGCTCACAGACGAGGTGTAAGCAACTTCTGCACTCTTATTCAGACCTCATTTTATATAAAAGAGTCTGCAGTCTCGAGAAAGAAAGAGACAAAGATGTCTGAAGCAGACATTTAATAGAATACAGACTCTCCCAGCAGGAATAATTGGCTTTTCTGTGTTACTTTTTTCTACAGCAGGGTAATAAAACTAAGGCTTATCAAGAAGGAACGGATCTCAACTACCAAACAGTAATATAGTTAGACCTTAATACTATGCAGGATTACTGAAACAAATGGATGGATATATAAGAGAAGGACAGCATCTGTGCTGTCAGCTGTGGCATGTGCAAATGGATTTCATAAGTAGCAGTGAAGATATTTAAACGTCTGCTGGAGGGCTTGTGTTTATTGTAACTCTGGCGGCCCAAGTTCCAGGCTGAGACTGAATGGTACTGTAGAGACATTGTGTGCAGTGAGTAGTTTGATTTTTAATTTACACATAGTTCATCTCATAAAATATGATTGGTTGGGTTTGGTATTGTATACCTGAAAATGTAATTTTGTAGTCATGTAACGTGTTGACGTAATTTTATTTTGGTCAACCTGAAAGGAAAGCTGTTAGAATTACAAGCTTTTTTTCTGAAATTTTGATATATTTTCTGCTTATTGTTTTGTGTGGATTTCACATGTTGTGAAGTAAGAATACAATCCTAAGGGAAGCAAAATGCACAATTGTTGTCAATACTGATTTTCCCTTTCTCCTTTTCTGCTTGTTGATGTTTCTGTTTGCTCTTAGCCCAGAAAAAGGAAATATTTGTCAGTCTCAGTTCAACTGATGTTCAAAAATTGAGTCCCAAAGTGTAAAAGCTGAATAGAACTCCTTTTGAATTATTCACTCTCCTCAATTATTTATGAGCTATAATAGCTTCTGTGCATGTGCGGCAGCTGAACCTTGACAGCTTCACATGACTTAGTTGAGGGAGATAATGTGGATATTGCTGTAATGGATGTGGAGAGCATTGCAATAAGTGGGTGGGGGAATACTGATTGTACAGTGGTTACCCTGCATGCACACAGGAACTTGGTGAAGCTGGACCGACACAATGAATTATATTACAAGCTGGGACTTGAGAGATTTTTCTTGTGCAGTAACTACTTCTCGGGATGTAGTCCAGAATTTATAGAAATGCATAATGCTTTTTATTTCTGGCTGCCTTTAATCTGAGATAAAAAATATAGAGTCAACACACTGTATAATGTTAAATAATTATTAAATATAAATTATTCAGAATGGATTTATTGACTGAATAACTTTGCATCATTAGCTTCATCTAATAGCAGATGATAATAAAATTCTCAGTGTAGTAAGATTCATCCCCTAGCTTCACCATCCTTGACATGAGAGTGAATTGCATGTTTTGTTTTATTTGGCTGCTTTGTTTTATGCCTTCTACATACCACCCCCCTCAAATCTTTACCACCGTAAGATTAATGTCACTCATGAAAAATGCAAAATCAAACAGTTTTGCATATCAGACGTCAACGGATAGCAGGGTCACTGAACAGATAGGGGTCTTAACAGAGAAGATGAAGACTGCCTCTTCACCAGCCCAAGGGACCAGTGTTACCTGATCTGTGACCGGAGAGCCAAAGGTATCAACCTTCTGTCAGTTAAATCCTCAAGAATTTTTCTGGACACTTGTTCTCACCAACCTCCCTGGCAATCCTTCCTTGCTGATATTGTTTGTGCTCGCACTGAATGCACTTCTACTTACTACTCTCTCCCACTGTCCGTGCTATCCAATTGCATTTCCAGTCCCTCATTCACCACCCACCCAATCCCCTCTCTGACTCCCAAAGCTCCGTTCTCCCAATGTCTCTTTCCCTTAGTGTTCTGGCCATGGATGTCCTAACCTCCAGTGTTCTCACCCCAAGAGCATTCCAGGTCCTACCCTTCCTACCACCCCCTGGATTGCAATGGTACAATTGGCAGAGGAACGGAACAGTCTTTGTGAGTGCAAGGCCTGTTTATCATGCTCATTTCCTTGGGTTATGTATGTGATAAAATACTGCTGTGTGGAGGTTCCTTGCACAAAACTGGAATGGGACTCCATGTTACATTGGGTTAACGCACCCTTATGGACCCTAAAAATTTTCAAAGCATTTACAAAGCATTTTCACAATTTCAGAACTTCCTAAAGTGCTTCAAAACCAATCAATTACTTTCAAAGTACATTTGCTGTTGTCAATTTGCAAGTTGCAAATCCTCATTAGCAGCCTTGAAATGAATGAACGTTTAATTTGTTTTGTTGGTGATCGATGGAAGGATGGCAATAAGATAGTTGACTTGCTTGTAAAAGTACCAAGAGATCATTTACTTCCACCCAAGTAGGCAAAAGGGCCTCTGTGTAATATCATATCCAAGAGGCAGTATTTCTAACACATTTTGCCTTAGAAGTGTCAGTTTAAATTATGTGTTTAAATAGAGTGGGATTTGAAACTGCAACCTTCTAACAGATAGACAAATGTAGTAACAGTAAGTCAGTCTGACACTGTTACTTGGAGTCTGGGATTGTAGGGCAGTGCACTGGTGCAGCTAATAGAGCTGCTGCCTCACAATGCTGAAGATCCCGGTTCAATCCTGATTTCGGATGCTGTCTGCATGGAGTTTGCATGTTCTCCCTGTGAGTGTGTTGGTTTCCTCCAAGAGTTCCGGTTTCATTCCACATCCCAAAGACGTTCAGGTTGGTGGTTAACTGGCCCTTGTAAATTGCCTCTTGTGTGCAGGTGAGAGTTAGGATCTGAGAGAGTTGATGAGAATGTAAGGAGAATAAAAATTGAGATTAATGTAGGAATGGTAGATGCATAGCTGGTAGGCACATACTCGGTGGCCTGAAGGACTTATCCATGCTATATCTCTCTATATATTGTACTCAAAAGCTTCATACTCATGGTTTAAGAGAACATAAAGTGAATTTACTCTGCTACAGCCATTAACACACTACTGCGACATTCCACTATGTTAGGTACCATTATGACTTCTCGTTCATTTTTAAAGGACAATGCCCAAGTAAGTGATCAATGCACTAACAAAAACCGTGGATCCATCTTGTAATATTTTATAATTGTGATAAATTTAAGGTGGTTGCTTAAACTTGGGGGAAAGATGAGGAGGTCTTTTATCTATAAAGTGGATTGGTCCAGTCTGAATCCAATGACTTAAACAATAGTGGATGTAGATTTCAGCATTTTATCCAAATGTGAATTGAATAGATACTTGGAAAGAGAAAAACCATCAGGCCTTTTGATGAAAGAGTTGGGGGTGAAATTACGATGCTTCTGATTTCAAAGGATTTCACAAGCGTGATGAGCTGAATGGCCTTCTTGTGTGCTTTTTGATTCCACAGCCCCAACACTTGCAGTAAAGATATGGCTGTGCATTTCTGGGGGTGGGTCAGATCATTATAGGCATCAGCAGATCACACTGTGTGGGTGGCAGATCATGACATTCAATTCACTCTGGGAAGCAGGAGTGAGGTGTCCTGCTAAGGGAAGCATTCCTGCTTCTTCAGGCCCACATACAGAACTCTCAAGCACATTACCTCCTGCTGCTAACAATTCGCTCCTCACTTTACCTTCAAGGTTGCCTGAGCCCTGATAAACATATTGTTAAATGCTTATATTTAAGTGGCTGAGGAATGGAGCCTCATTAGGAAATTATTAAATGAAGTTACTTCTTAGCAACTAAGCCTAGGGTTAAACTGGAAGTGGTGTGCTTCTGATGGTTTGGGGTCTGATTTGCCACTAATATCAGTGAAACTAAATATGCTAATAAAACTGGTGGCTGATGTTTTTGTGCACTGGTGACTAAGTCCGTTTTCTCCTGTTTTGCGTCTTACTTCATCTATGGGCTCCCAGCTCAAGACTGAAAATGACCCCTACAAATCTGTATTAGGATTATCAATTATAAGCACTCATCTTATATAGAGGAGATGTCAGGGGTAAGTTTTTTACGCAAAGAGTAGTGAATGCGTGGAATGGGCTGCCAGAAACAGTGGTGGAGGTGGATATGATAGGGTCTCTCAAGAGACTCTTAGATAGGTTCATGGAGCTGAGTAAAATAGAGGGCTGTGGGTAGGTCTGGTAACTTCTAGGTTAGGGACATATTTGGCACAGCTTTGTGGGCCGTAGGACCTGAATTGTGCTGTAGTTTTACTATGTTTCTATCAATTTTTCTACCTTCTCTGGTGAGCAAATGAAAAGTATTGGTAGGCTGGAAATTTAAAGAGTGCAAATATTGGTCACAGGCTCCCATGGAGCCTAGGTTGTGCATGATCCAATGATTATCCATTAAACATCTGACTTAATTGATTGTTTG
Source organism: Rhina ancylostomus (assembly GCA_030265395.1). Classification (NCBI taxonomy): domain Eukaryota; kingdom Metazoa; phylum Chordata; class Chondrichthyes; order Rhinopristiformes; family Rhinidae; genus Rhina; species Rhina ancylostomus. Next base: position 32,882,495 of record JARFYF010000029.1, on the reverse strand, counting down.
CTTTGTGGCAAAGTTTAAAAATCGATGTTTTCATTACAAGCTACAGGGTGTTTTCTTCATTAATTTGGGTCTTCTGATACATGAGTGAAAGCTTTTGGGAATGCTTTACATGTGACCTCAGTCAATCTTCACCAGGCTGAAATGAAAGACTTTGAACTTTTGGAATGCATATAATTTTTGGTTATGTAATATATGAAGCTTTGTCTTTAAAATGCTACATTGCTGGTTGATTTTGTAATGTTTTCTGAGTATTTGGGCAGTCTTTTACTGAACTGTATGAACATGTATCTAATAGTGAAAATATTACAACAGAGAAAAAGCTAAGCATTTTGAAGCTAAAACTAATGTGGGTACATGGGAAGGATACACATAATGGGTTTAGTATAAAATTGCTCTGACCTAAAGCTAGCACATACATGACTGCCTTGGTGCATAAGCAGGGCTACTTAATTACCAATATGTCCCACATCAGAAATGTTGGTGAAATAGAAAATACATTAGTTTGAAGAGTTCTTGAGCTTAGCATTATTGATTTTCATAATTAAAATCCCATAATTTGGTTTGATTGTTCAATTTTTAAAGGCTCTTCAGAACGTTAGTATACCTTACTTTGTACCTTCAAACTTGTTGGAAACGTATTGAAATTCATTTTTTGTGATAAGACTTTTTAAAGTTCAAAATAATGTAGTGAAGCTATCTTTTAAAATGAATATTCTAAAACACAATCCAATAGTGTTGATGTAACAGATAATGAGTTTGAGTGGAAATAATGGAAAAAAACCCTTCTCAAAACTAGCACAATTTTGAAGTAAAAACAAAGTGATGGAAATACCTTGGAGGTTAGGCAGCGTCAGTGGGGAGACAAACTGAATGATGATCTTTCATCAGAATAATACCTAAATCACCAATGAACCCCAAAACAGAAAGTACTAATAGCACCTTGATGTTACTCCCAGGTCTCGTTCAACTGGGTCTGTCTTTTGTGGGAAAAATGTCAGAGCTGGAGGATGATTTGGGAAACGTGTTGTGGATCAGTACTGCAGGAGTTCCATTTGAATGTACTGCAGGAAATCTATTTGAATCTGACTTAACTGGAATGGGCAAACTGCAAGGTACTGGTGGCAGTGGGAGGGAGGGGGGCCGTATTGGGGCTTGTCAGATGCTCTAAAGTCCAATCAGGCTTGTGCATTTTGGTTAGCTGAGGAAAAGCCCAGTTACAGGTGTTTCTTGATTTCAGAGAAACAAAGGACTGCAGATGCTGGAATCTGGATGAAAAACACAAATGATGCTGGAGGAACTCAGCAGGCCAGGCAGCTCCAGCATCATCGTGTTTTTCATTTTTCTTGATTTTATAGTAGGTTTAATATCATGAAATTATTTCAAAGAGAAATTGTTGCTTCTAATTTACAGTTAATTACAGTGGTGTAATTACAGAGAGGAGACTGGAGAAATGAATCCTCAAATGCAAGACATTACAACTGGCCTGATTTATATTGGAAAATGTCTAGCCCTACTGCAACATACCACATTTTGTGAAAGGTTATCTTGGTATTCTATTAGAAGGCAGGGCACACCTTTTTCATTTGCACACTCAACTTGCAAATGTGGGAATGGTGCTGAACTTTCAGCATTTCCTCCCACTTAGTGTGAACTTTCAATAGAAGCACTTCAAGTGTACTATTGTTAAAAGGAGCAATCAAAAATATGTTTTATTCATTATTAAACCTGCTACAATTCAAAGAGGAACCTTGTAACAGGGCAAGTCGGTTCTCCTAAAATCACAGTTGCAATCCTTTAACCATTGCTATTGTGCAGGGATACCTTACTCCTTTATATCACAGTCCCCTTTATCTAAGATAAATCTACTCAGGGGTTTTGTGGATCATATGCAAATTAATTGGTTCTTAAAAAAAATATGCCTTTGAAAAATTTCTGCAAATTTATGGTCTCCAGTTGGTTGTCAGCAAAAGTCCCCAAGCTGATGTACTCCAACTCCTCCTTCGAGGAGTAGAGAGGCCCATTCCATCAACCCTTTACCAATGACACTCCAGTGAATTAACTCAGTGCAGAATGGCCCTTGACCTGGTATCTTCCTGGTTAGTGTGGCATGGTGGCTCACTGGGGAAATGTACTCTCTTGTCCTTACTTCCTATTCTACAATTTCTGTATCTGCCTGATCAGCTTCCAGTTTTCGGGTATGACCGTTTGTTATTTCAACCAGGCGTTTTAATTCTGAACTCCTCCCATCTTTCTGGACTCTCAGAGATGAAACTGGCAAGAGAGGAAAACTGGCTCATCAAGAAATGGGAGCTTGCTTTTACCAAGAAGAAGATAACTCGTGGATAGAACTCATAACAGGCTGCTGATTTGATGTGAACCCATTTTTCATTGCCGGGGAAATCAATTTCACCCTCTCCCTTGGGAATAGTCATTCTATTGACAGCTACGGGTCAAAAAAAATCCTCAGTTATTGCTTAGATTCTGTTTCCTTCCTCCAGATTGCATCACTTTCAACTTGTTCATTTCAGTTGCATGCAACATTAGGGACACATTGATTGAGGTGCTTTCAAACCTGATTCCCATGGTGTTCCAAACCACCCCCTTTTCCTCTTAGCTTTCGGTAACAAGCCTGAACTAAAGGCAAATTTCACACTTCTTTTTATAGTGGTCATGAGTGAGAGCAAATTATGAGGTATGTTTTTTTTTAGCACAGATCCAGATGGAAATGACAACTGAACTTAGTGGCATTGCTTTGGAACCTTATTTCAAAAAAACATTTTACAGACAGCCCTGAAGGAGATCATGTCAAGACAAGACCTGCTCAGGTTGTATCTGGTTGCAATTAAGACCAGTGATTGGATTCTAGAACTGCTGCTGTATTAAATAATTTCACAAATACTTAATATCAAATTCCTCTCAATGATCTTTTTAAGAGACTGTCGAATAACTGATAGAGAATTTGATATGCATGCATTGACTATTCATACAATAATTTCCAGACTTGCATTTCTAATATCTCCGATAAATCAAATTTGGCAAAAATATTAGACAATTTAAAAAATCAGTCTAGTGTTAAATTGTGGACCACTTCAACATCTGGGACCTTTTTGTCTGTTATTTGCAGTGTGTAGAATGTCTATGGCTTCTAATGCTTCATCATGCTTTTCTTTAGCCCAGTACCAGAGTTGTTTGTACTAAAATTATCCAACTATCTTTGATTTCTGTAGCTATTTTTGGAGTAATTAAATCAGTCTGTAATTTTCTACTATCTAAATATTAATTGACAGCTGGTTTCAGTTGCAGTATGTTTGCCTCTACATGGGGAAAGTCATGGGCTCAAGCTCCATTTCAATTAATCGAACCAGAAAACCAGACCAACACTTCAGGGGTTGCGGCATTGTTGGAGATGAGGTTTTACAACGAAGAAGTAGTTTTAAAAAATTGAACATGAAGTTAAGATGTCCTAGACTTTATACCAGCACCTTTGCTTCAGTGAACATCACCATCTTACTGGGTCATTAAGTCATTTCTGTTGGTGAAACCTTTAAATGTGCAAATTGGCCAGAGTGCTCATGCAATCATGTTTAGAAATTAAGAGTAGCAGTCGACCACTTATCCACTTGAACCTGCTCTGTCACTAAATAAGAACCTGGGTAATCTGATTGGTGTTCCAGCTCCATTTTCTCATCTACCTGCAGTAACCTTTCACCCCTTATCAAGAACCCACACACCTATGCCTCAAAAATATTCAAAGGCTCTGTTACCACTGCCCACTGAGGAAGAGAATTCCTCAGTGAATTGTGCAACTCCGAGAGATATGCCTCATCTCTGTCTTTAATTTTTAAACAGTGACTCCCGGTTCCATATTCTGCCTCAAGAAGAAAATTCCTCACCATATCCACTCTGCCAAGACCTCTCATTATCTCATATATTTCAGTCAAATTTACTGTCTGAGTGAGAGTGACTAAGCTTTCAAAAAAATAACTGTCTGTAACACACTTTAGGACGTCCTGCATTGTGAAAGGGGTTAACTAAAAGTAAGTTATTTCTTCATGTAAAATGCCACATTTAAATGAAGCATTCATTTAAATTATGAATAGAAATTGCATCTTCAATAATAATTTTAAGTAGCTAATTGGTAATTTGTTATATAAATTACATTGAGCAATTTTTGATAGGTGCACATCTGAGTAAATTTCCAATTTATATTATTTTTAACAAGGACATTAATCAATCTAAAGCAAAATAGATAGAAATTGTTGAAAGAATGCACAGTATGCCTTAATTTAAAAGCAATAGCGTTTAAATTGAGTTCCACCCATATAAGCTAACTGCACTCAGATTGTATTTATTACAGTGTAAAATGTTACATGAAATAGGACATTGTGGAGCTGAAGAAGGAGGTCACCATCAATAGAAATGGGTAGAATTGCCAGAAATTCACAATACTCCAGAACATGAAGAACAGCCTGACATTAGGTTATGTTCAAAGAACTCTTCACAATGTCAAAAACTGTTCAATGTTGTTTAAAAAAAAAGCCCATTAAGTGGAAAATTGCCTTTACCCATGAGGTACTTTTAGACTTGAGTGGACCTACCAGCCAAAGAATGATGACTGCAGAAGGCAGATTAGGATTTTGTCTTGGGAGGAATAGTTGGTTTAGGTTGACTACGATGGCATTGATTTTGTGTGTTTCTAAATATAGACAAGGGTACAGAGAAGGCTATGTAAATTCATTTATTAATTCACAATAACCTTATTGGTCCCTATCATTCTACACTATAGCTCAATGCAGCTTAATTTAACACATATACAAATCACTCGTACAACAACATGGAAATAAGAAATAGGAAGAGGTCATTCCTTCCCTTGTGTCTACTCTGTTATTGAATGAGATCATGGCTGATTATTCATCTCAATGCTAACTTCCTGCACTATCCCCATACTCCTCATCTCCCTTAATATCAAAAAATCTATCAACTTCTACAAACCAACAATATTGCAGTTATAATAAATATAAAAAGCAGTAGTACTACCAGCACAAGATAAAAACACATCCATGATAAGCACAATCCAGAGGCATGAGAGACTGTAGATGCTGGAAATCTGGAGCAATGCACAAAGGAGCTGGAGGAACTCAGTGGGCCAGGCAGCATCTATAGAAGGAAATCAATGTTTTGGGTCGAGGCCTTTTATCTGGACTGGCCAGCTCCTTTGTGTGTTGTTCCTAACAGAGGATCCCCTTGAACTATTTTACTTAAAGATAGACTTCAATGTCAGCATCAGAATGTGAATGAAGATATTATAGCTCTATCAATTACAGCGTAACAAATCATCGAAGATAGTATATGCACTTGGATAGATGGAACAGAGGTGACCATGATATCTCATTTCCATTGATATGTGTGCCCAAGCTTCCTGCACTCAATGACAAGTGAAGAAGTTACAGAGTTGTGCGACATCCTAATCCCAATTACTAGCACTTGATCCACAGACCTATTATGGTGATTAAAGCGGGAGCACCCAGGGAAGAGAATGATTAGGCTAGTTTCTCATGTAAACTAAGTTGTGATCGGGAGCTCACCATCCATAAGGGTGCTGGAAGCAGCCTCAATCATGTTGCAAGGAACAACAATTTGTGGGGTTATGGGGGAAAATTAGGGGAATGGGACAATAGATTTCTGCACACAGATTTAATAACTTCCTTCTGTGCCATAACAATCCTTTGATTTCTGAAACAAAAACAGAAAATGCTGAAAACACTCTACAGGTCAGGCAGCATCTGTGGAATTAGAAAGAGAGTTAACGTTTCATATTGAAAGCCTTCCATCTGAACTGGGAAAAAGGGAAAACAGGTTATTTGTAAGCTGCAGAGAAGATGGGGTAGGGATAGATAGGATAAGGGAATATCTTTGACAGACTGAGGCAGTGTTGCCACGGAGATAAGATGTTTCAGATTTCCATCATCTACAGGTTTTGATATTCATTTGCTCTGATTTGCAGGAATGGGATTTAAATGCTCAAACTTTTGACTCAGAGGCAATAATGGTACCAACTGAGCAAAGATTGGTACATAAAAGCTTGCCGCCTTCTGTCCTAACAACATAAATCTGCAGCAACAACACTTTCCTACCTAGAAATCCACACTCTCTTTCGGAATGAGGCCAAAGGGGAAGTTTGACAAAAGTGCGTGCAGGAAGGAGTGAGATGACCACTCTGTCTTCCACTGAGCACTTTACAAAGGTCCAGCAGCCTCAGTTGGAGCTAAAGATTTCAGACCTTGGCCCTTGGAAATTTTTGGGGTTCAACAAAAAGGATGACCTTCTGCAGCGTTAGCAGCTGATCATATTGAAGAGTTCTTGTAGGCAGCAAATCAGCAAGTAAAAAGCACCAAATTTTATGGTAACTTTTAAAAAATTTTACTGAGGGAAAATTAAAAATGGTATTGAAAATAAGTTTGCTTAGATTGGAAAGGTTATTAGGGTTTGATTATAGTTTATATGCCATTAAAAATTTAGTTATGCTCTTGTAACATAACATAATTTATCAAATTTTTTTGGAGCAGGAACAGTTCATAAAAATCTGAAGTTCTTGTCAGTTCACTGACTTCTGCGGATTGCACTGGGGAAGGCTTGAAATATGGGGGAGCAGAGCGATAATGGCACATTCTTAGAGTCAGAAAGTCATAGAGTTGTACAGAATGGAAACAGGACCTTCGGCCCAACTCATCCATGCTAACCAAGTAGCCAAACTGAGCTAGTCCCATTTCTGCACTTGGCTTATCCACATAACTGTCCAAATGCCTTTTAAATGTTGTTCTTGACCTTTTTCGAATCCCTTTCAATAACCTTTTATTTGAATATAGAGGAGCAGAGCTACTGACATAATTTTTCAGTTTTTTAACTGAAGAAATAACTTTTTTTTGAAGTTTTTGGTTTGCTTTTGTTTATTATTATTTTTTTTAATTTTGTGGCTCTCTTTTCATAAATTAAATTCCTTTTCAAATTCTGTTATATCATGTTCATTTAGTAAGAGATTGGGAGGTTCAGATTATATATTTTACACCGTGATTGTATATGTCAACTGTTAATATTGTAATCCAAATCTCTTTGCACCGTGTGTATAATCACTATTGTTATGAATATTAATTTAGTTTGAAATTTGATAAAAAGATTGAAAAAAATGCTGTATTAGTACCCACCTCTACTACTTCCTCTAGCAACTTATTCCATATAACTACCACTCTCTGTGTAGAAAAAGTTGCCCTTCAGGTCCTTTTTAAATTTTGTCCTCACACTTTAAACCTAGTTTTGGACTCCCCTACCCTTTTCTAGAGCTTGGATGCTTCCAAGGTTAGGTGTGCAGATGCACATTGCAGAGGTTGGTGCCAAATTTAATCCATTATAATGGCTTCAACATTATTTCTCACTGCAAGTCCTGGATACTTATCTTCAAAAGGAACACAATCATTCAATATGCTGTGGAGCTTTCTTTATGCCACACGAAACAGGAAGGTTAATTCATTCTTTGATAAACATTCAGTTGAGAGTTCCAGTTATTCTAGTGGCTGGAGTCCACCTAAACTAATATTAGTCTTTTAAGATTGATATGTTAAATGTCGCTTATTGATGTACCATTAATGGTATCCAGGTATCAGTTGTTATTTAATGCATGCATTCAAGTGAGTACCTAAATACGTAACAACACGTATGCTGTTCACTTAGTTTATTATGAAGCTGCAGGTTGAATAACGAATTGCCTCAGTAGGAGCTAGCACTATAATTTTCATGAAACTCATTTCATTCTTTCATTACCCTGTAACAGTAATTGAGTTTTAATTTGGAGTTACAACACATTTTCATGCTCCATTGCATCAATGCACTGTTCTCTATACACCCCTATTGACTTTAAGTCTGTCTCTGTCTATTTTGAGTTCCACAGGGGGTTATATCTCATTTAGCACAATACATAAATGCAAACGCTCCTTTGGAGACATCTATGTTTTGCCAAACAGTAAGCTTTTTGATTTATTTGGAGCTGGGTGTTGCCTTACAGATTATTAGGTTTAGATATAGAAATAAATATTTGAATAGGTGAAGATTATCAATATGATATATTAACCTTGCAAGCCCCAGAGTGTTAGGTAAGCAACTTCAAAGGAAAAATAAATAAGCACATTTATGTAATTGGATTTCTCTGAATGCAATTACATAAATTTCATAAATTGGTTAAAATCTCTGATCACAGTAAACTTGCATAGGCTAGACCATACTTGGAATTCCAGTCCCCAGATTAATGAAAGCTTATAGAGACACTGCAGAAAGCATATGGAAAAAATTGCAAAACATTTGCCAGAAATAGGGTGTTGTATCTATCAGGAATAAATATTCAGCATGTGGCTCTTTCTTCCAGAAAAGGGAAGGTTAAAGGAAGATGTGAAAGAAATATTCAGGATGATGAAAGATAGCCAGTGACTTTTCTACTTGACCAGAACTAGGACTCATAAATATGATAACCATTAATAAATCTAATTGTGAATTCAGGTGAAACTCACTTACCCAGGAAGAAATTAAAATGGGAAATCACTGCTGTGTGGCATGTTTGAGGCAAATAGTATATTTGCACTTAAGGTGAAAAGCAGATTATACAGATGGATCTGGATAAAGAGGGGTGTGAAGAGGTTTATGTAGAGAATAAACACTTGAGTGAAGAGAAACAAAGGACTGCAGATGCTGGAATCTAGATTAAAAATACTATGATGCTGGAGGAACTCAGCAGGCCAGGCAGCATCCGTGAAGAAAAGCAGGCGGTCAACGTTATGGGTCAGGACCCTTCTTCAGGACTGAAGATAGGAAAAAGGGAAGTCCAATATATAGGAAGGAAAAGCAGAGCAGTGATAGGTGGAAAAAAGAGGGGAGGCAGGATGGACACAAGGTGGTGATAGGTAGATGCAGGTAAGAGATAGTGATA
>JARFYF010000029.1:32646326-32660123 GCA_030265395.1 Rhina ancylostomus | reverse complement strand
CTGTTTCCTTTCATAAGTACTCTACATGTATAGTACCTGAGCACTGGTTTCATGCTGAATTCATTTTTTGAAAAGAAACATAACTACCACACAATCGAGCATTAGACCATCATTCTATCAGATATAGGAGCAGAATTAGGCCATTGGGCCCATCGAGTCTGCTCCGCCATTCAATCACGGCTAATTTTTTCATCTCACTCTCCAATCTTCCCACCTTCTCCCCATAACCCTTAATCCCTTTATCAATCAAGAATCTATCAATCTCTGCCTTAAATGCACTCAATGACTTGGCCTCCACAGCCCTCTGTGGCAATGAATTCCACAGATTCACTAACATCTGGCTGAAGAAATTCCTTCTCATCTCAATTTAAAGGGACACCCCTTTATTTTGAGGCTGTGTCCCCAGATCTTAGACTCTCCTACTAATGGAAGCATCCTCTCCACATCCACTCTTTCAGTTTCTGGTAGAGTTCAATGAGATCCTTCTGAACTCCACTGAGTACAGGCCCAGAGACATCAAAAACTCCTCAAATGTTAAGCCTTTCATTCCTAGGATTATTCTTGTGAACCTCCTCTGGATCTTCTCCAGAGCCAGCACATCCTTCCTTAGATATGGGGGCCCAAAATTCCTCACAATATTCCAAATGTGGTCTGACCAACACCTTATAAGTAGGTGAACATTTGTTTCTAACATGCATTGAACATTTATCTGGACCAACTGATATCTAAGAATTTACACTGGTACATGGCTGTATATCTGATGACTAAATAAGGTCCTCTGAGGAATCATTACTAGGTACGTCAGTAGACCCTGGAAGATAGAGAAACTTCATGAGAAAACTGAGTATGGTGACTGTCCAACCAGGACTAAACCTTATCCATATGTAGTCTTGGTTGGACAGTCACCATATCTATTTTTCTCTTTGATCAATCATTGGTAAAATAAAGTCAGCAAAAGCACATCAGAGATATGTTTAATGCTGTAAATTAGCATCTGATTATTTCCTGTCTCTCCCTCTTTGTATCATATGGATATAGGACTGCTATTTGTCTAAAGGACAATGTCCTCTGTGACTGTCAGAAGCACAACTTTTTGCAGTGCTCCTTCAGTCATCTCTCTTATGTCTTGTACAGCAAGGTATTGGAGCAGTGGGAATGGTGATAGAACAGACCAGTGATTTTGTGAAGATTGGATTTTCAATGATGGATGCAGTGCGTTTGGACAACCATTTAAATCTGTTAAAGTGCAAAAGGAGGTGAGCAGGTGAATAGATAAATGGGGAGGTGTGGAAAGTGAAGGACAAGTGCTCCTGAAATGAAGGTGGGTGTGAGGAATAATGTAATGATATAAACTTGCAAGACAATTTGACAGAGAGATGTTTGTTGTGCACCAAAGACCAAATAAATTAGCAACTGTGTTCACTTTCTTGATTTGGTTAGGCTATTAAACCACTTCCTGCTCTGTCCCTGGGATTGAAATATATCTCTGAATGTACCTCCCTGCACCCCTCTAACTAAATCTTCCTGAGAAGAGCAACAGATCCTGTCTACCCATTGCTGGGCAAAATTATCTCCCTCCCCCTCTAGACTGAACCCAGCAGTAAGTCAAGGGAAGGCATTAGTAATTCTTGCTCTCAATTGCTAACTTTTATGCTCAAAGGCTCCACGTGCCAACCAATTATTTATTTTTATAAATAGTCAGCTTCAATATGTGTGCACTTTGCTGCCAGTCTTCAGACAGCTCAGAAACACAAACCCAGAAGGATTAATTCAAGCTACAATCAACATTCCAACCAACTAAATTTTTCCTGCGCATAATTCTTCCTGCACTGCTGAGAACCTCCCTTTAATTTAACATCAGGGTTGTTGTATTTGTGTTGGGACTAGAAATTACACCATTTTACGACCTGTTTTTATTGCTTTAAAGTATCATGCACTGTTTTCATTTGAGGTATTTAAACCCATAGGGGGAACATCTTTGAACAACTTCTTCGAGCATGAAATTGTGCACAAGGCAAATAAAAGTAAGAAAAAACTGGAATTTGTTGTTCCTTCACAGCCTTTGTTTCAATAACTTATTTTGTACAAGGCAAATAAAAGTAAGAAAAAAACTGGAATTTGTTGTTCCTTCACAGCCTTTGTTTCAATAACTTATTTTGTACAATAACTTACATTTAGTTAAAAAATCCCTCATTAGACTTAATTGTACTCACTCTCTGTGCTTAATGGACTTTGATATATAATATTCATCAGGCTCTGTTATTCAAAACCTTAACAAGACATGTATAATTTATGATAGAAACAGGAACTTTTGCACTTTGATCGTTTCTGCCAGTTCCTGGTCAATTTAAATAAAGGGCCATGTTTGCATATTCCTTGACTGATCAGTGTTTGCTGTTATGAACTTATAACAGCTTCTTTTTCTTGCCTGTGCCATTCAGATTACAAAATCCATAAATTCATTCTGTCTGTCATTGTAACTTCAAAGGCCTTTGTTTCCCAATTTCAATTGTGCTGATTGTATAATAAATGTGCTGACATGCTCCAATCGACTGAGCAAGCATTACTGTCAAAACTACTTTATGCAGACATCTGAGCATTTTTAGGATGGAAGTATTCATTCACTGTGTAAACAGTCTTAACACATGTTATTCATATCTCTGAATACGTAAATGGCAAAGGTCGGAGAAAATGAAGTCCTGGTCACATTCAGCATTAGAAGGACTTCTTGGCTTGCATTCCAAAGTCAAAGTTGCGTTTACTGTCATTAGTACATATCTGCACAGGTGCAATGAAAAACTTACTTGCAGCAGCTTCACAGGTGCATAGCACTAGATACACCACAATGTTTAGCATCAAATGGTTCATTTTGGAACATGCAGCCGGAAAGGAATCTTCAACTTTTCACTCCAGTAAATGAAATGATAGGAAAGCCAGTTTGGTTCTGTTAAAGGTGTGCTCACAACCCCTCCTATTCTCCTAATATTCACTGAGATCAGGTAATGAGTGCAGAGCCAGTAAAGAATCCACCAATAACTTTTCACAGAAATTGGATAGAATGAAAAGTCACATCTTGTGAGGTACATGCAGGTGTTAAGAGCAAATGCAGTGAGTGGACATAGCACCCATGAGAGAAACCAGAGCGAAGAGCAAACTACCGGAGGAACTTAGCAGGTCAGACAGCACCTGTGGAGGCAAAGGGATGGTTGACATTTTGGATCGAGACTCTGCTTCACAACTGAGAGCATAGAGGAGAGATAGCCAGCATAAACTGGTGACAGGGTGGGGTGCAGCAGTAGCTGGCAAGAGATAGGTGGATCCAGGTAAGGCGGAGTTGACAGGCAGATGGAGGAAAGGGCGGAGAAAGCAATAGATGCTAGGAGGTGATTAGTCGAGTTAACAAGGGGCTGCAGATTATGGAGTGTGATAAGAACAGAATGTGATGAAAGCTGGGGGGAGGGCATAGCTTCTGCAGTGGCTCACTTTTAGCAGGGAGAAGAAATATTGAGGAAAATGATACTGAAGAACAGTACAGGATGTTAACACCCTTCGATAGCCTAAAATATATAATACAAAAGATTTAACCTAAAGCAACCTGACTTACTTCAAACATTCAGATAAGCCTGTCATCCTTTTACACCTCTCCCACTGTGTTTTGAAACCCACAGGTACCCTGTAGAGCATGTGCATGTAAACAGATGTGAAAATGGAGGAACACTGCAGGCAGTTTTCTGCAGATCAGCAGTCAGCACTGTTTCTTCACCTGAAATTCCACTCTATGCCCCATTTTATTTTTCTCTTTCCATAAATGCTGCCTGAAATTCTAAGGGCTTCCAGCATCCTCCATTTTTATTTTGCAAGTAGTGTGCACCCCAGCAGTTTGTATTGAGACCATCTTACATGATTGATGGGGATGAGGACAAAGGAAATGGAGTGAAAAATGCCAATGACACCGAATGGGGCAGAGGTGGGGGATGAGGTATGAAAATTGTGAAGTAAATGCAATTAATAGTAGAATGCCAAAGATTGTCCAATATTGAAATATTCTAATCATCTGCTATGATTCTTAACAGAGGTGAGGACTGGTGAGGCATAAAAAGATTTTTAACCATAGGAGTACAGATATGAAATGTTGTGTCATTTTGTTGCATTGTCAATGTATAAACCAGTCTGGGTACCTCAATGGAATATAAAGCAAAGAAATGAGTGGGAAATTACCACTTGAGGTACTGATATTGATGTCCTATAAAACAGCAGGTAAACCATTTCAGTTATTTATTTTCATTGTAATTGGATAATAATATTATAGCAGATCATTTGTCATAAAAATGCTTAAGTACTTTAACTTGGCTGTATGGAGTAAACAGCTATTGTACTGAAAAGACAGATACACCATTCATATTTTGTGGTTTTATATCCTGGTATATTTGAGTAGACAATGAATTTATGGAGTAATATTCTCAAAAAGACAAAGGATAGAATGATTCTTCCTTGGGAGTGAACAATTATGTTAAGGGCATAACAAAGCTCAATTAAAATAATTAATATCAACAAAGTTAAAACAAGAAAAACTCTGTCCATTAGCTGATTATAAACTAATGCTGCATCCAGATACCATTATCAGCAAAGTTCAGTATTGGGGTCTGTCTAAGTTGATAAAGACAGATGCATAATAAGTTAATTCACATTGTGCTCTTTTTTTTAAGTGCTGTGGAACTGTAAATTGTGTCTTTTTTTCCAGACAAATAATGATAATTTCCTGGCATAACTTACGATCATGCCCCAGAGCAATTTCTCCATTTTTTGAGAATGGGATGACATTATTCTAGATCTAGATTGGTGCAATGAGAAAGGGTTAATTAAAAACTTTGTAATTAAGAGACCTTTAGAAAGGAGTGATAATAATATAGTCGAGTTTTACAGTAAAATTTAAGTGATTTAGTTCAATCTGAAACCAGTGTCTTAAATCCAAAGAAAGCAAAGTACGGAGATATGAAGTGTGAATTAGTTATGGTAGATTTGAAACTACATTAAAAAGTAATGCCAAGATACAAACAGTGTTAATATTTAAAGAATTAATACTTAGTTCCTAACAAATATATAGACCTTGAAGGAACAGATACCCAGCAGGAAAATTGATTTGACTGTGGCTAACAAGATAGATTAAAGCCTATACAGAGCAAAGGAAAAAGTTTATAATCTTGCCAACAAGAGTAGTAAGCCTGGGGATTACTTCAAGATCCAAGTAATTAATATGGAAAGGGAAAAAAGAATAGTTTAATGAGAAACATAAAAACAAACTATAAAAAATTCTAAAGATATATAAAAAGGACAAGATTGGCAAAAATTAATGTGGGTCAATTACAGATGCAGACATGAGAAGTTATATTGGGGAATAAGGAAATAACAGAGAAATTAAACAGATATTTTGTGTCTCGCTTCAAGGAAGACAGAAAGCCTTCAGGGACTAATGGATAACAATAACTCTAATGTAAATGAGGATGTGAAAGAAAGAAATATTAGTTAAAAATAGATCTGCATAAATTAAGGAGAATGAAAGCCAAAAAATCCCTGGAGTCAGATAGCTTGAATCTTAAGGTTTTGAAAAGGTGGTAATAGAGATCATGGATGCACTGACTGCTATTATCCAAAATTTCACAACTTAAAGAACTGTTCCCATTGATTGGAAGGTAGCAAATGTAAACCCAAAATTTTTAAAAAAGGAAGAAGAGGAAAAAAAGAACAGGACGCACATCCTAATATCAATAGTTGGGAAAATACTGGAATCAGTTATTAAGGAATGGCAATAGGCCACATTAACTAATAATAAGATTCGGCAGAGTCACCATGGATTTGTGAATGAGAAACCATGTTTCACAAATCTATTAGAGTTTCTTGAGGTGATAACTAACAGAATAGATGCAAGGGAACCAGTGGATGGGGTGAAGTTGAGCTTTGATAAGGTCCCATGGAACAGGTTATTAAATCAAATTAGATCATATGATATTGGCGTAAGATGCCACAAGGATTATCAATTGGGATCCATCTGTTCACAGTCTATCTAACTGACTTGGATGAGGGGTTCAAGGGTGTAATACATCCAAGGTTGTTAATGATGCAAAGTTGGAAGGCAGTTTGAATTGAGAAGAAGGTGTAGAGAGGCTTTGGGGGATATAGACAGGTTAAGTGAATGGATAAGGATGAGGGAGAAGAAATATATTGTGGAAAATATAAGAGCTGCTTTGCTATAAAAATTAGAAAAACAGGGTATTTTTTTGAACAGTGAGAGATCGAAAGGTGTTGGTGTTCAGGGGGACCTGGGTGTCCTTGTACACAAATCACTGAAAGTTAAGATGCTGATACAGCAAATAATTAGGAGAGGGAACATAAGTTATTTTTATTGCAAGAGAATTTCAGTATGAGCGTACAATCATCTTACTGAAATTTTATAGTGTCCTCCTGGGAATTTTGTGTATGGGTCTCATTTCCTTACCTAATGAGTTGTATTCTTCTGAAAGAGGAAACACAATGAAGCTTCACCAGATTGATTCCTGAGATGGAGAATTGTTATGTGAAGAGAGCTTAAGCAGATTAGTTTATACCCTTTGCAGTTCAGAAGAATAGGAGATGATGTCATGGAAACATACCAAACTCTTACAAGGATTGACAGAGTAGATGCAGGGATAATTTTCTCCTGACAAAGGCATCTAGAACCAGGAATCACAGTCTCAAAATAAGTGGTCTGTCATTCAGGGCTGTGGTGAGAAAAAATTACTTCATCCAGAAGGTAGTGAATCTTTAGAAGGGAGCTGAAGAAATTTTTAGATATTTAGAGAATCACGGAATGTGTGATTAATACAGGAAAGTGGCACTGAGATAATGATGCTATTAAATGGAGGAGCAGTCACAGGGGATTGAATGACTTGCTCCTACTTTCTCATTTCCTTAATGTGCCTTAGAGATCCCTTTCAGAATGCCAGATATGCTTATCAACCACAGAGGTATTTTTGGGTTATTCACTGTTGTGCACAGAAAGATCGCACAGGAGCAGTGACCAAATAATTTGTGTTAGAAATGTTAATTTATTGGAGATAACTAGCCTGCTCTTCTCAACTCTGGCATCATTTGAAATCCACACACACACACACACACACACACACACACACACACACACACACACACACACGGTTCAGCAGGATAATAGTCAACAGATGAAAACTTGGCCAGCTTGTGTCTCCATTAAACAGGGTTTACGGGACCAACTATAAATCTTGAAATAGAGCAATTAATTTAGCGCAGGTCCAGGATTGAACTTGAGGCCTTCTTGTTTTATGTAATCACAGGGAATATGAAATAGATCTTTTATTGAAACTATTTGCAAATGGAATGCATTTTATTTTTTACTTGTATGGCAAATATATGCAATGATTCTTCCGTAGTGGGGGGGGGGGGTGGTGTTCACCAAACTCCCACCATAACATCAGCTGAAGATTAATAATGACCCCAGAGGATAAACTTTTATGCTAATATCTGTGGGGACTGCCTCTGGAAACTCTATTCTATATAATTATGCCTGTAAGGGCTTATTAATGTATTGGCACAGAACAAGAATTCTTATCATATAATAAAATAGGGAATGAATACTCAGTCTCAACATGTTCATATGACATTTACTTGTCTTGTGTATCAGTGCAGACATTACCTATTTTGTAATATACATTAACATTCATAGACTGAGGAATGTCAAAGACACTGAATTTTCACAAAAATTAGTGACATTAATTTCTGATTAATTAATCAATTTGTCAGTACTTTTGCATGTGCTGATATGTATCTTAAAAACATCTTCAAGCATGAGTAGAGTTCTTTATCTACTGAGCTGATCAAACTCTTTCTCATATCTGAATATGTTAAGTGGCATTGTAGACACTAAAAGTATTTCTATCACTAATGTGCAGATTTTGATTTGACAGTAATTGTATAGCAAAATTATGAGCAATTTGAAAAATTCCCAGTATACTTAAAATATTTTTGGGAGTCAGTATGGATTTGATTAGGAAAGGTCCTATCTGACTAAACTGATTGAATTTTTGAGGAGGTCAAAAGTAAGTTTGATGAGGGAGGTATGATTGATGTAGTATACATGGATTTTAATAAGGCTTTTGACAATGCCACGCAGGTCAGGCTAGTCAAAAAAGTAAAAGCCCATTAGATATAAGGGAGTGCGGCAAATTGGATCCAAAACTGACACACTGACAGAAAGCAAAGGGGACACTGAAAGGCCCTTTTCATGGGGTTCCACAGGGTTTAGTACTCGGCCCCTTGCATTTCCTGATATATATTAATGATTCAGATATAAATGAAGAGGTGCAATAAAGTTTGCAGATGACACAAGAATTAGCTGTTTGGTTAACATTGAGGAGGAAAAGTTCAGATTGCAGGAAAGTATGAATGATGAGGTCAGCTGGACATGAAAGTGACAAATGGAATTTAATCCAGGGAAGTGTGAGGTGATACACTTGGGGAGATGTAATGAGATAAGGAAGCAAACAATAAATGGGAAGATATTGGATGGTATAGAGGAACCAAATAACAAGACTGGGAATAATGTGCACAGATCATTAAAGGTAGGGAACAGCTCAATCGGGTGTTTAAAAGGCCATATAGGATCCTTTTAGACAAGATGTAGAATATAAGAGCTGGGAGGCTACAGTAGATTCAGCACACAATAGTAATGTGTGCAGTTCTGGTCAATGCATTGTAGGAAAGCTATAAGTTGAATGAAAGGGTGCTGATGAGACATAGGAAGATATTCCCAGTAATGATAAATAGAAGTTATAAAGAAACATTGGATAAGCTTTTCTTTGAAACAAGAAGAGATTGAGGGGAATCTTAACAATTGTATAAAATTATGAGGGGCCCAGACAGAGTAAACAAAAAAGATCTATTTCTTTTAGGAAAAGAGTCAAAAAATTAGGGATATCAACTTAAAGTAATTGGTAGAAGAGCTTCTCTGCCCTCCCTGCCTGCTGCAAGTTTAAAGGCAGTGCACAAAACAGCTCCATGAATTTGAGATCATTGGAGGAAGAGAAGCAGCAGTCAGATAATTGACCACCCTAAATTGTCTCATCCTTCAGTACAATGACTGACAATTCTCCTGAGATTTTCAGGGAGAACTCTGGGGATCCTGAACTAGGCCACAGGCTCCAGGACGATAGTAGGAAGTGAGGGCCAATGGTTGTTGAGTAGACTTGGTCTTGGAGAATGTGAGTAACCATCAGCTGGAGAGTGTGTGGGGTGGTGGGGGCTGGTGGTGGGGGTGTTAGGGGTAGAGGAGGCAAGTGGGGGTGTTGAGAGGGAAAGTGATATTAGGGAATTGGGTAAGGCCGGGGGAGCTGAAAAGGAGGGAGGGAGGGGAGAGATTTGAGGGAGGCAATTAGCAGAATGACTTAGAGGTGGGGAGACCAAGGGAGATGGAATTGAAGGGGTGGGGGAGTTGGGAATAGGGGTCTGGTATGTGACGGAAGGGGTGAGGAGAATTGTGGGCAAGATTGTGTGACCCTGTGTGTGTGCATGATTGTGTGTGGTTGTTGGTGGGTGCATAGAGATTGTCCGTATGAAGTCTGTGCTGTACAGTGTGGGTTCCTATCATCTTGGCTCTTGGCTCTCCTTTTTATTGGACCAAAACCTTGCTTTATGAAGACATTTGCA
Organism: Rhina ancylostomus; assembly: GCA_030265395.1. Classification (NCBI taxonomy): domain Eukaryota; kingdom Metazoa; phylum Chordata; class Chondrichthyes; order Rhinopristiformes; family Rhinidae; genus Rhina; species Rhina ancylostomus. The sequence goes on along the minus strand of JARFYF010000029.1, from coordinate 32,650,412 downwards.
GCTACTGAACTTAATGGGGTCTCTAATTCTGCACCAACTCTAACCTGGCATTAGGAGTTAAGAGGTAAATTCCCATCATGAGTGCTGGGAAATTTCAGTATGATGTATCTCCATTATTAAACGATGAAGTGTATTGTCAATTGTGGTACCATTTCTCACATAGATGGAAGTCCCATACCTAATGCAAATTGAACAGTCAAATGCAGCAGTATCAGTCTGACACCTGATCTACCACTGCTAAAGCTTTTATGTAAGAGTAATACTGTTCCTCAATTTTTACCATCACAGTTGGATTCAAGTAACCAAAAGAGATAGAATAGTGACAAATACAGTTCTCCTGGAGACAGTGATGACAATGGAAATAATAGCTGGGCCCAGAAAGACCTATCTTATGTCATTGCCACTAGTGTTGCTTCAACTTCTCTGACCTTACTTGCTACCTTTAACTATCAGGGTGGCTGTTCTGCAGCAGAGCATTTGCAAAAGGAATTGTGTCTCGGAATCTTTTAAAACAGATGCAACCTTTCATAAATCTTATCTGACAAGTTTGCCTCAGTAAGAAAGGATCAGGTTGGATCATTTCAAAATATCAGATTTTGCTTGTGGAATTTGGAAGTGAGAAATGAAACATAAACTGAATCCATCAGCAACAGAGCTCCCAAGGTCTGAAAATTCAATGAGAGAACAAAATGGTTGAATGCTAAATGTCAGATAAACATACTTTTCTTACCATCTTGCAGGATTACCAATGATCCAGACTGGCTGTCTGCTATTGAAAATAATTATCTATAAAATATTCATAACAAATCAAAGTGAAAAATGCTGGAAGGCACATTCATTGCATATTGAAAGATCCCTGGTGCTTTTTTTTTAATATTGCATTGGTGCTATACATTGATCACAGAAGTAAGATTGCTGAAAATATAACAGAGATTCACGTTTCTTTCTTCTTTTTCTTAGGTACTCCCTCATGATCAAGGATGTCCTCCTTCCTTCTACTCCAGTTTTGTGGGTTCGGAGGTGGTTAGTGAGTCCAATGCGGGGCCATAGACTCTTCTACTGATCGGGCAGGTGGTGGCTGATGGATCAGGTGGGTGGGTTGTTTGCAAGGTGGTCTGCTCTTTCTGCAACTTATGCAGGATTCCTGTGTATTCCCAATGCATGACCTTGAGATTCTCAATGTCACAAACAAAATTAATCTGTATCCAGAGAGGCACAGATTGGTCAGGAATACTCAGTCTGGCTTTGTAAGGGAAACTCCTATTGGACTAATATGGTTGAATCTTTTGAGGAGGTGACTAAGTGTGTGATGAAGGTATTGCAGTTGATGAAGTAAGGCCTTTAATAAGGTCTCACATTGGAGACTGATCCAAAATGTAAGACAACATGGGATCCAGCGTAACGTGGCAAATTGGATCTGAAATTAGCTAGGTGATAGGAGACAGAGTTTGTTATTATGACCAGCAGTGTACTACAGGGACATGCTGAGATCCTTGTTGTTTCTTACAATGATTAAATATTTGAATGTGAATGAAGGAGGTATGATTAGTAAATTTTAGATGATATGAAGATGTTGTTGACAGTGAAGAGGGATATTGATATTGATAAAAATTACAATATTTTCACAATATTGATGCATTCATAAGAGGTGCAGAGAAAATCCAGATGGAATTTAAATCTGAAAACTGTGGTTTTAAGTTTTGAGCGGACTAATAAGGCAAGAGCATACAATGAATGGTAGGACCCTAGCAAGTATAGAGGAACAAAGGGGTCTGTCCAAGGATCCCTGAAGTGGATAAGGTGGTGAAGAAGGCAAATTAGATACTTGCCTTCATTAGCCAGGGTTTAAGATATCAGAGTAAAGAGTTTGTGGCACAATTATATAAAATGTTAGTTAGGCCACAACTGGAGTACTGTGTGCAGTTCTGATTATAACACGACGGGAGGGATGTAACTGCACTGGAGAGGGTGCAGTTGAGGTTACCAGGATGATGTCATTGGACAGGCTGGGATTGTTTCCCTTGCAGTGGAGAAGGCTGAGAGGTGACCTGATTGAGATATGCAAAATTATAAGCGGCATAGATAATGTACGTGGTATGAAAATTAATTCCCTTGCCAAAACTGTCTATAACCAGAGGCCATAGATTTAAGATGAGTGATAGGATATTTGGGGGGGTTCAGGAAGAACTTTCTTTCATTCAGACGGTGGCTGAAATCTGGAACACACTGCCTGAGAAGGTGGTGGAGGCAGGTCTGTCACAAAATTTAAGAAGTACGTCGATAAGCACTCGAACCGCCATGGCTGTTTGCCGAATGCTGGGAAATGGGATTACTGTAGTTAGGTGCATGGACATGATGGGCCAAAGGGCATATTTCTGTGCTGTATGTTTCTATGGCTCAATGACTTTATGACCAGATGCTCCTTCTCGACTTTGAGTGGTCATGGGCAAGAGATTCCCAGAGACAATGGGAATGTTGCACGTCTTCAAGAATGCTTTGAGTGCATGCTTGAATCTTTTTCTCAGTCCACCTGGTAATCTTTTTCCATGACACTGCTCAGAACAGAGTTCCTCTTTTGAGATTCTGGTGCTGGATATACGAAAATTGTTGCTACCCAACATATCTAACTAAGTATAACTACGTCCTTGATTCTGTAGATATTGGCCTCTGACAGGACATTGATGTCAGTTTGCTTTCCTGCCTAGTGAACGGAGGATTTTGTAGAGAATGTTTTGGTGGTGTTTTGCTTTGTGATGCTTGCTGTAGATAGTCCAGGTCTCAGAAGCATTTAAGAAGGCACAGACGACTGCTGTCTGGTAGACCATGAGTTTTGTGCCAGGTCTGAGATCTTGACCTTCAAATAAGCTTTTCTTCAATTAACCAAAGATGTAATGTGGGTAAATTGAGCAGATTTTAAAACAGATCTGATGACATTTTCTATCTCACCTAGGACTCTGTATCTGAGCCCAAATCAAAGTTCTGAAAGTACAGGATGCCTTTAAGCAAAAGTGACTGTAGTACTGTGACTTAAATTCAATTCCTTGGCTGTACTGAGAGGTTAAGCCACAAATGAGCTTTAATCTGCTCAGTTTGGATTTTTCAGATATCATCAGATAAAAAGCTTTGGAATACTGCCAGGCTTTCAGCATACCATGGACTTGGTCTGGGCATTTTTAATTGCTTGAATACAAATTTAATGGGTGAGGGGTGCTCAGGTCAAACAGACCTAAAAATCCAGGCTAAAAACCACACCTATTTCCCTAATGTAGTAGCTGTGGGAGATTTCCATTATTAGTCAATGTGTCTGGAAGAACAATGACTAACTGATTATTATGAAGATAATAGGCTGGCAGTTCTTTCATGTGCTACAGCCTTTTTGCACTCTACATAAATGAATTTTATCTGAAACCCCAATCATATCTTCTGTGAGCATTCCCAGAAAATCAACCAGGTCCTTGTGCACACAACCAATGTAACCCACAGTGGTTGCTGGGTATGTACACAACGTCAGGTGGCATGAAATGCATATCGTGACTTCCCTCACAGATGATGCTTATGCATCTTCGAGCCCTGCAAATGGTGCAGGTAAATCACATTTAAGTCAGCCTTAACTGGAGAGTTGAGGCTTACCTTGTCATTCATTAAAGAGACCAACTTTATCTGGGCTGGTGCCAAGGGGGTCCAAAATATTGGCCACCTTGCAAGAGGGTACTTCTTTAGTATCATGTTTGGTGTTCACTTCTATGATTGACTCTTCCCCATTCACTTCCTGTGTCCTTTGGACATTTATATCCAAACACTTTGGACAATAGATATTGGCTTTCATCAGCAGATCATCCATACCTTCTGCTTACAGCCGCTCCAATGTGCCAGCTAAGGCATGGAAGAATTTCAAGGCCAACAACTTCTAATGTGTGGCACAGTGGTGCAGCAGATAGTGCTGCCTGTATGGAGTTGACACATTCTCCTTGTGACTGCTTAGGTTTCCCCAAGTACTCCAGTGTTCACTTGCATCTCAAAGACATGCCAGTTGCTAGGGTAATTGGATACTTCAAATTACCCAAGTGTCGGTGTATTAGGGTAGAG
>JARFYF010000029.1:32417658-32430174 GCA_030265395.1 Rhina ancylostomus | reverse complement strand
ACAGGCAAATGAAAGAGTTAATTTTTTTTGACAAAAAAAGTGCATGAACTGAACCCAACTCTTTGTCCTCCAGACTGCTTTGCTGAATGGCTGTCAAGTTGCAGGGGAAAATGTAAACATACCCTGCAATTTTTTAGCCTCTGCTTTCTTGGATTTCATTTTCTGAGCTCGTTTCAGCATCAGTTGTGCAGTGTGGACATCTTTAAAGCCCCTATCAGTAACAACAACAAAAAAGCAAATGGTTTAAGATAATCTGACCAACACACACAATTTCCTTGAAAGAATTCACAATAAATTTAAAGCAAGTAAGGAAGTCAAGTGAAAACATGAACAAGATTTAAAGTCATAAAATACATACAACAAAAGGCTTCTTTCAGAAATTATTGAGAAGCCATGCTGTTTTCCTGCATGCTTCATACATTTCTAATGAATATCACCCACAGTTATAAAAGATAAGAAATCTTTTTTCATTGAAAATTACGAAAAATCAATTAAAATTGAAAAACATTGTTGTGGCACTCATAACTTTAAAGCAACTGAACAAATGTTTTGAATTAAAGGAGTAATAAAAATTAAATTGCGAGTTTTAAGGAGATAATTTTATTGACAAATATAATGCAAAGTTTTATTTATTCTATTCAGTTATTTTATTAATATAAAATGAACTTCATAATTTGGGTTTACCATTCCAGAGAGATCTTTTCTTCTTTCTCTGACATGTAGCTTTGCTTACCCCAAGATGTAGCCTCAGATATTGCTGACAATGTCCTGCTATATAAACAAATAACAGTAAAAGACTTTCCATTTTTGGATCTGTTAAAATGACCATAATTGCTCAGTAGACACTGTACATTAAAATAAGAAGTAGAAATAAGTTTCAACTGGAAAGAGGTGCAGCACATAGGAACAAAGTTCAACTTATTACTTATGTTGTTTGAATCTGAAGGAATGATACTGTCTTGAATCTTAGATGTTGTCTTGACATCACAGCTAATTTAGCATCAAGATCAAAGCTCAACATTAACAGTCTGAAGACAAATCCTTAAGCTGTTCTTTTATGTTTCTTGATGCACATGAATTAAGCTGATTTGTTACTGAGATGTATCTGCTTACTACCAAATGACACCTGTAACCACTAGTTGATTGAGACATTCAACACACTGACTTTAATCTGCTCAAAGAATTGTAATTACAGTACAGAGCCTGTTTAGTCCATTGTGCCTGTGGAATTATGGGAGTCAATTTTGAACTAATTTAGGTCAGTCTGAAAGCTGCATGTGACCAAGTGGACAGCCCAGTTGTAGCTCTCCTAATTACAGCCAGTCAGTGAAACCCTATCAAGCACTGAAGGAAGGGGAAGATTGCGTTGGCAAGTAGTGGGCAGCAGGTGGGAGAAGGTGTCTCAGTGACTGATCAGGTTAATGATTAATAATTGTGTTTTGAAATTTATCAACAAGAAGTCAGAATTAAATAAAGATCATTGTTAAAGATCACAGTAAAAATGCAAAGGAATGTGATTTATCATCATGAGCAGCTTAATTCAATTATTTAATGCTGTATGTATATTTGCTGCTATTCTTTGTCAAAAAATATTAACTGCACTGTTAAGCAGTTACCTATAGAACATATGGATACAATATACTGTACATGGACATGATCATAAGTTACTGTCTGATGTATCTATTACCATGTTGAAGGTGAGCAAATTTATCATGTGCTTTGTGTTTCAGATATCTCCATTTTATAGAAGAATATTGTATCTTTACAACAAAATAAACCTCATTATAGTTAGATATTTAGTCAATTTCTACCTGGGTGAGTGCAGTTGAAGTGGTGAAGAGGATGGATATTCATATTTTTCAACAGTATTGATATCATCTCTTTGCCATGCCAGTTGCGGTTGCCTTGGTAAGGTAAATGAATCAGGAGCATAATGAGCAAGGGTCTGGAAGACATAAAGACAACAACTGGACACTGAAAAAATAATGATACACTGCATTGTAAGACATTCTTTCTGGAAAAGTAATTGAAGTATTTTAAAACTTGTTTTTTTTAAGTGATAAACAGGTTTTCAGAAGCAGAGGGAGGAGGGATGAAAGGAGAGCACAAGAATAATAGGGTAGAAGACAGAGAAATACTGTAGTTTCTCTTAATCCATTTTATTGGATATGACTATAGATTCAAGGCCAGCAGTTATTGCTCCTCTCTAACTGCCCTTGTGAAAGTGGTGGTGAGCTACCTTGTTGAACTATTGCACTCAGTGGTTAAGTTACTCCCACGATACCCTAAGGAGCTCTGAAATTTTAAACCCTGGAATGGTGATATATTTCCAGATAAGGGTGACGTGTGACTTGATGTGGACCTACAGTAGTGGTGTTCCCATGTGCCTTGTTCTTCTTGATGATAGAAATGACAAACAAGATGAAAGTGAGTGATAATGGACAGGTAAAATAGATTAGCTTTGAGGAGGTTTGAATGGGATATGCAGAATCATTATCTGAAATTATGAAAGGAAACTACTGAAGATGCTTGAAGTCTGAAATAGAAAATACTAGAAATGCTTATTATGTGAAAATGTTGAACTCCGTGTCCTGAAGGCTATGGTGTCTCCCGTTGGGAGATGAGGCACCATTCTACAAGCACATGTTGAAAGTCATTGGAATAATGGTGGTGGTCAAGATGGAATTAAATGGAAAGTTGACTGAAAGCTCAAGGGTGATATTTATGGATTGAATAGTATTAGATTTATCAGATGAAAACTTGAAAATAAGTAGTTCCAGAATTTTCTGTTTCCATTTCAAATTTCCAGAATCCACACTGCTTTCTTTAGTAATGATTCTACTTCTCTCATTTACACCTTCTGAACACTGATCCTTTCTTTCTCTACTTGCACAAATTACAATCTAGTTTTACCTTGCAGTACATTCTCTTTTTGTCACTTAAATGTCTCATGTTGTCCACACTAACACAATCCCTCATTTTGTTCTTTTCTTCCTTTTTCTCTGCATCCTAAAGCATATTTATTGTTTCGATGAAACATCTTTGACCTGAAATGTTAACTCTGTTTCTTTCTCTGCAGATGTTTCCTGGTTTACTATTTCTAGCATTTTTATTTTTAATTCAAGTTTCTAGCATCCACAGTCATTTGCTTCTATATTTATATTTGAATAGAAGCAAATTACTAATAATACATTTACTTTTGTTCACTTTGGCTCACTATTGGGAGTTTATTCATAAATGCTCTTAAGATCACACAAAGTGCGGGAATGTTTTAAGTTCATGTTAGGATTAGGGCATTGCCAGAAAGGTCAACATTTATTACTCTTTCCTAATTGCTCTCAAGGAAGAGGTGGTTAGCCATCTTCTTGAACCACTGCAGTCCTTCTGCTAAAGAAACTCCCACTAATACTGCCTTCAGAGTTCCAAGATTTAGATACAATATCAATGAAGGAATGGCGATATATTTCCAAGCCAGGATGGTTTGTGACTTGGAGCAGACCCTGCAAATAACTGTGTCCCCAGGCACCTGCTGCCTTTGGCCTTTATGGTGGTTGAGGCCAAAAGTTTGGAAGATGCTGTTGGAGTAGCTCAGACAAGTAACTGTCATTGATTTTGCAGGTGGCACACTGCAGCCACAGTTCAAAGATCCTGGAGGCAATAAATGTTTAGGATGGTGGGGTGCCAATAATATGGGCTGCTTTGTCCTGAATGGTGTCAAGCTTATTTTGTGCTGTTGATGCTTCATACATCCAGGCAAACATTCCTCCTCTCACCTTTGCTTGTGACCACAGTATTTAATGTATCTGGTGCAGTCAAAGTTCTGATAAATCCCGTCTTCCTGGACACTGTTGGTACCGGTTTTAACCTTCGCAATGTCACTCTTTCCTTGAAGAATTTCTAGATACCAATTCTAAATTTTTATTTTATTATTCTGAACCAATATTCCTGTGCCCCTGTCTCTCAATTTAAAGTAATATTCCAGAATTAACTTGCATTCCTTTAATTATATCTTATATCCTTCTGCAACCTCTAAGCAGCCAATAAAAAAAGTATACATTATTCACATAGAATAGGATAGCATAGTGGTGCAACCTGTAGAGCTGCTTCCTCAGAACTCTAGTGATTCAGGTTCAATCCTAACTTGCTGGCTGCGGGGCATATGCATTTTTTCCCTGTGACTGCACAGTGCTCCCATGTCCCAAAGACTTGTGGTTTGGCAGGGTAAACTGGCCATTGTAAAATGCCCCTGTAGGTTAGTGGTAGAATTTATGGGAAAGTGGGGAGAATAAAATGGGTAAATAGGTGCAGTGGTCAATGTGGACTTAGTGGGCTAAAGGGCTTGTGTCCATGCTGTATGAATCGTAGGATTCTATGACAGTTAAAGTTTAAGATAAGCAGCTGATTACCATTCTTGAAAATTTGAAATTATCTAAGAGATGGAAAATTTGTTCGTTAAATAAGTAGAAACACATGTGAAATTAAAAATAGTATTTTTTCCTGTTTCCTTGTGAGGTTTTGATCACTAGAACACAACTTTGATTCTCAATTAATTTCTTAACTTTTAAAAAAAAAGTTCAAACTGGCTATGTGAGAATAGTGTAACTGAGGAGTTCTGTCACTCAGAAGCTAGAGAAAAAGAATTCAATAATTTAAACACAAAAGTATGCAAATACAAATGTGCCTGTGAATTACCTTATGCAAGAGAGCTTTAACTGACAGACTCACATCAATCACAGGTTCCAGTGCAACATCAGATGTCTTTTGGTTGATAAGTATTGAAATTAAAAAATCAATCACAGAACAAAAATAGTAAGCACAACAATTGTCCTTTCTGATGCTTGAGGAAATGATTCAATAATGAAGTAAATCTTCACTCACTTCCAGTATTGTTTGGTTATACTTTCGAGTGCATCAGTGAGCCAAAAATTTTATATTGTATGTTCCAGCTTCAGTGTAGCATTCTTTCATTCTAAGTGGAGTAATTTGACAATAAGCTATTACTGAAACTGGAAATGATTGGTTTCTTGAATTTATTCTCAGTTTGAAATGCGCCTATGAGTATTGTGTCAACAACAGTTGGATAAGTTCCTAGCTATTAGCAATTCTCCCTCCCAGAATAAAACCACTTCTGGAAAATGTGAAAGGTGTTAAAAAAAACATAGAAGGTATAAAAGCTACTAATAGCCTTCAACATACAGATAAGTTCATTTTTTGCTTTCCCTCCCCAACATGAAAATCAAAATATAAAATGCAAAGAACAACCTGACAAATCAAACTGCTTCTATTTCAGATTTTTAAAAAGCTGCAACGTTTTTGTTTATTGCAACTCTTCAAGTTGTTCTTTAGTGAGGTCTGAAACATTATTTCTGTCATTGTTTGTTAATCAAACTACATTTTTATTCGTTGTGTTCCAATTCTGTGCCAAATGTACAGCTGCAGTGCATCACTAACATGCCTTTGCAGTGTAAAGGACTGAAAAACAAATAATAAAGCAATTAATTTAAGTCTTTGGAAGAAAAGCAAGAAGACAAATTCCATGTGTTACTGGTGATGAATGTCAGGGCATTCTGAAGTACTTGTTTTTATGCCTTTACGATTCTTGATTCTTATCCCAATGCCATGTTCAATCAAGGATCAGTTAAAACAGCAATGGACTGGTTTGCATAAAGTAGTACAATACCTTGGGTTGCAGGTCAGAATTTGTAACTGGGAGAGTTTGAGAAGAAACCCGAGGATCTAGTTTTATCCAATCCTTGTCCAAGGTGGCCTAAGTGAAGTAATAAATTCCTTTTAGACAAGATTCAGTAAAGCAATGGAAAGAACAACTCAAACGATTGCATTTAACACATTAGACACAATGATAATAAGATAGGTTTGTTCACATGGTCGTCATAAAATCTGTTAACTTGGCAGAGATGGCTTCATCTTTAAATCAAATGTAGTTATAATGAATACCCTTTGGCATTAGCAGAACAAGCATCCTTCCAAATGCTTTCCGTCTTGAGTATTTAATGCCAAGAATAATAATGCTATATTCAGGTTCTTTTCTCAGGAAATTTAATGTTTTTTTTCCCAAAGCACTTTTATTTTCAAGTGTAATTTATAGTATGCTTTCCATAACAACACTGTTTGGCTACAGTTGGCAAAAAATTAGAGTGGTAATTCTTGAATTCACAGTTTATACGATTTATGTTGGCTATTGCATCAGTTCATTTGCTTTTTTTTGCTTAACATGTCCTGCCAGTAATCAAGTCAATATTGCTACTGTAATTTACTCATCAAAATGTCCATTTACAAAACATCAGAAATTAGAATGGGGCATTTATTTTCTAAAACAGATCAAAAGAGCCCCAGACCTGAAAAATCATGATGCCACTCATGTTCCAAGACAAACAAAAGAAGCAGAGTATTTCATCTCTGTAAGAATTGTTCACTTATTGATGCTACGCAACAATGTTACTAAAACACTTCTAGCACCCCAAAAAGATTTTCACTATTTCCATGAGCATTGTGTGATCTAAAGGTGTAGTGATATAAGATAATCATTTTATTTGGTTGCTTTAAAATATTGATTGAAAGTGGTTTTGAACATAGTTTATGTTTTCACATTATTAGCTGCTTTTGAACATATTTGCAGAATCAAAAGTGGCAACTCAAGCTATTCATTCCATTTATAATCAATGACAAAGGCTCCAAGCTGCCAAACGTGAATCTGCTTCCACTCCGACTGGAGCTGGAGTTTGCTGGAAGATGGTGGCAGTTTAGCATCCGACTGTCAGCATTTGCTGCTGCAAGTAGCAGGTAGTTTGAATTTCCTGCACAAGTGCAGACAACCCAAACCTTCTGGATGTTCTTAATTGGGGTTTGCTGAATGAGTTCCAATATTGAATTCCTTACGGAGCATGCACTTGCTGGAATTCACCAACATATCTACAGTGGGAATCTGTCTATTGAACCTGCACCAATTTAGACTTTACAGGTTTCCATTCATTTCAACAAAGAGGAATGGCTATCATAGAAGCAATAATTTACATTTTATTGATTTGATATTTTATGCTATATGTGTCTTGCTTTTTTAAAAATTTTCTTCATTATTTCTTAATAGACTTTAAATATTTGCCCAGTTTGAGTCCCTGGGCCAGGAAGCATGGCATAGTCACCTGTCACAATCAATATTCAACTCTTTTACGAGCAGCATTTGATACGAACTGCCCAAATGTCGAGCAATGCCTTGCCATTTAGGATTTAGGTGGGTTTGGGCAGAGAATTGACACCAGTGTACCAGGAAAAAGTTAAGTTCACACTTAATATATTGGTCAATGATAGTTTTGGGGAAGTTGCCGCTGGCAGTAAGTAGTGGCCCACTTGCTCAGGATGTATGACTGTCAATGGATTCTAGATTTGACAGTTTGAGGACAGTTACAAATAAATTACTAACTGTTATGTGATTTATATAACATTTGACCAGGGAAATGGGCACATTTTTCACAAGTAAAGCTGGTACTACATTGTGCAATATTACAGGAACATGTGAATAGTGTTGAACATAATGCAAATAAATTAAAATCTGAACATTTATCAAATGAAGGTTTTTTTAGTGTACAACACTGGCCAAGAAATTTAATTTCATGGAGTTGCTTATTTCTAGCACTGCACATCACGCTGAACGATTCATTTTGTAGACTGGTTAAGCTTTACTTTCTGGATAAAAACAAACAAATAGCAGTATTTCTAAAATGTAAGGAACAAAAAAGTTCCAAAGCTTTGATACATTTCTGGAGAACTCCTTAAAGACTCATTTCAGTTCTAATGTCCAATGGACATTACTGGTTGCTAATTACTGTTCCAAGAAAAACGACTTGCATTAATGATAGAATGTGCGACAATCACACACGTTACATTTTTCGTTTAAAGGCCCCTGGAGTGGATCCCAGCTCAGCACAGAGAACCTAACCCAGGTACTTTTATTTTTAATCATTTCTGCTCTTCTTGGGACTTCCCTCCACCTTTGACGAGGCCAATACCTACTGCTCTCCAACAACACCTCCAGCCCTGATCTTTTGACCTCGGCCCCAATCTCTACCTCATTATCTCACTCAGGACCAGCCTCCAAGTTTTCATGTAACCTACCCACCCCACTCCCCTCCAAAGTTCTGACTTCCAGATTCAGATGCCTGCCTCTGGCAACAATACATACACCAGGGCTTGACTTCTCAATTTCCCACCAATATCCTCCTAATGGCTCTTGATTTGCACCCATATCTTCACTCTCTGCCCCTCCAACTCCTCTAAAGCCCTTTTTGACTCATTTGGGCCTCAGGCATTACTGAATTTTGCAGCCACCACTTTCAGACCCACAAGCCAATCATTGGCAACAGCACAACCACTTCACAATCCTTAATGTGATAAACTCTGGGGAACATGCTTTAATATTTACTTACCTCATCAAATACAAATTCATTCAAATTAACTTCTTCAAATTCATCCTCTTCCTCAGAATGAACAGCTGCTAAAGCACGAGACAACTTCTTCCGTAGGAGGCAGCCTCGCCAATGTGCCTAAATAAATCCACAATATAATTAATTTCATAAAAATTAAAGTGCTAAAAGCTAAGTAATCAGAAGATATTAAGAGCTGAATGTTAAATGATTTGGTTGGGTGCAGCTCCAATAATAGTCTAAAACTCAACACCACCAGGACAAAGCAGCTTGCTTGACTGGTGACTCATGCCCCACCCTAGGCATTCAATCCCTCCATCACCAATGCTCTGTGAATATAATCTGTACCATCCGGAAAGTGTGGTGCTACTCTGATAGCACTTCCTAATCCTGCACGTCTGCCACCAAGACGACCCAGGGCAGCAGGCAAACTGGAACACCACCATCTGCAGGATCTTCCTCAAGTTGCACCAACATTCTGACTTGTAAATGTATCCCTGTTGCTTCATTGTTGCTGTGTTTAAGTGCTGGAGCTCCCTACCCAACAATACTGTGGGAATACCTTCACTTGAAGTACCCGCAGAAGTTCAAGGTGGTAGCTCCCCATTGTCTTTCCAGAGTCAATAAAATTTTATTTGATGTGCGTCTTGCCAGCAATGCCTACATACTGTAAAATGAATAAATAAAACAAAACAGCACATTGTTTCTTCTTTTTGGGCACCAAGTATTTTTAATAGTGTTTTAGAAATAACTGTATTTCCAAAATGTTGTAAGGATTCTCCACACTTTAAGTGCAATGAAATTTCATAGCCTCCCTCATGTTCATTAATTAGTATACAATTCCTTCAAGACTCATTTTACTTAACAAGAAAATCACGAGCAAAGTAACTGCACACTGTTTAGGGATAATTCTGTCCATTTAGTTTCAAACATCTCGTCGACCTAAAGTATGAAGAACAAAATACAATTGTGAATTATTCCTTTTAGGGTACAATGTAAAAGCAAAATACTGCAGATGCTGGCAATCTGAAATAAGAGCACAAAATGCTAGAACTACTTAACAGATCAGGTAACAAGGAAAGTGTGGAGATAGAAACAGTTAATGTTTCAGACTGATGACCTTTCATCAGTTATCAAACTAAAAAAATTAATTGTTTCACAGTGAACAGATTCTACATGACTTGCTGAATATTTCCAGGATTCTTTTTTCCGTGTTCTTAGACCTTCCAATTTCTAAATGGAATGTAGAAGAGGATATCATTCCAGGAATGATGGAAAAGAAATAAGCCAAATAACCTTTGGTCCTGCACTGCCTTTCAATTGGATCATGGCTGATTTGCATTGAAAACTCTTTAACTCTGTTTTGAAGGCTCGAACTGCAACCAGGAGAGAAACTGATTCTCTTCAGAAACCAAAAACAAATTATAATCAAAGACCCTAAGTTACACAAACAATTGAAACAATGAAAACAAACGTGAGAAGACAAAAGGCTGTAATGCTGCTGATTAGAGGACTTCTCGTGTATTAGGTTAAAGCTCCACCCTTACGCAGCAAAAACACAGCCAATTCCAACCTGACTCAAGCTCAAGGACTTTTAATTCTTTTGATGCCAAATCCATACCTAGTACACGAAGATGGGTGCCAACAGATAGCCAGGCACTCCAGCGTAGCCCTACATTGAGAATGGGAATCCTTTACTGTGCTACCTGCATACACCATGCTTTTCAAGAACAAACTGCCCTGACACCATACCCAAGGAGTTAGATTTTTTTTTAATGCAACCTGACACACAACATCAGGTTTGACTGAGCTCCACTGGTGATTCATGGAGCTAAAGCACAACCCCTATCACAACTATAATAGTATTTCAAATGCAAGAAAAATTGGGACAAAAAGATTTCTGGTGACCATAAATACACTACACAGAATTTCTTCTAATGTAGTTCTAATTGAATAATCTAACCACAGAGACCTCTGAGGACAGTTGGTATGTTGGTTATGACACAAAAGGCTCTTCAGCCCATTGAATCCATGTTGGGACTCACAGAGCAAATTCAAGAGCCCTGTTGCCACTTGTTTGATTCCATTGTAACCCTGCAACCTAAACTGATTCACATGCCCTTCAAATGCCATTTTCATATTGATTCTTTTGCCACTTACCTACAGTATGGGGTTACCTACAGTGGCCAATTAACCTATAAGGGCATTTAAGCAAACTCCACATGGAGAGCATCAGAAGTACTGATTGAACTCAGGTTGTTGGATCTATGAGGCAGCAGTGCTACTTGCTGTAGCACAGTGCCACCCTTTTATCTGAGAAATTCCTTCTTATTTTAATCCTAATTGGCCTACACCTTATTTTTAGAACAAGATATCTAATACTTTTAGGGTGTGACCTCTTAATTAGAAATACAACACTTAGCGGAAGATTTGTGTTCTTATTCTGCTTGGTATATCAATGGAGCTCTGAACTCCAATTAATCCATTCTCTACTGAAGGAGTGCAAACTTGTTTCCCACACTGAGATTTGTCCACAAATTAGGAAAAATGCTGAAATCACAAGACTGGAAAATAGTAGTCTCAAAATAAAATCCATTAAACAGTGGGTATGGAGATACAAAATGAAAACCTAACATATTATTTTGTCTTATGGTCTTTCAAATAGACACTGCATTTCTGCAAGTTAACATTATTAATTAATTAAGGGTATTTTTATGTTTTGAATGTTGATGTGGGCATTTGTAATCTGGGGAGGACTTACATAAAGAAATAAGGAAAAGGCCTGCTGAGTTCCTCCGGCATTGTCGTGTTTTTCCTCATAAGGAAATAATTGCTAGAAGTGTACATGACAGAGTCTATTTATTTGCCCTCAAAGTTTCTGGGCAAGTCCCCTGTGTGTTTCCTTGGGAAATTGCCATTGGAGGGGTGAGAATGCCCAAAAATGGCAACTGCCAGAGTTGGAGAGCTTCACAAGACAGAAGGCTATGGACATCAAACAATTTACTGACTCCAAAGAAATGGATAAGTTTTCCAATGTGGAACTGCTAATCAATTACAATTTATTTACTGTTTATTCTAGACTCACTGGAATCTTTTTCTAACAACACGTAAACAGACACAAGAGATTCTGCAGGTGCTGGAAATCTGGAGCAACACACATAAAATGCTGGAGGAACTCAACAGGTCAGGCAGCATCTATGGATGAAAATAAACAGTCAATGCTTTGGGTTGAGACCAGATTGCAACAGCAGAAAAAAAATGGGAATGAATCTGGAGTAGTAGGTTCCTTCTACCGCCACAAATTGCCTTCATCATTTGGGTGCTGTTGAACTGTCTTCACATTTGATACCATAAAAACAGCTTCAAAATTGTCTAATTCTGGAAATCTAATGATGATGCATTGCTAAGCTTACACAGAATTACACAGAACATGCAACACATAAAGAATCATTCAGCTGCAGTTTACACTCCATGGAAGTCCCTTTCCATTATGAAGACAAAAGAGAGTGCAGATGCTAGAATCAGGAATGAAAAAAACAGAACACTGTAAGAACTCAGCAGGTCAAGCAGAAAGGGTGGAGGCAACAGGGACAAGTCAACAGGGACAGTTTGAGACCCTGCATCAGGACTGCTGACATTCAGCAGGGTCTTCCTCTCTCTCCCACCCAATTTTGACCCCACTTCCCACCGCCCCTTGCAGACCCCACCTCGGCATGCATCTTCCTCTGATCGCGTATTCCATACCGAGCCCTAATATAACCTTCGCCCCTCCTCCATGCCCACTCTCCTCTCACTACCTGTCTTCTCCACCACTCCAAGACACCCCCTTGAATCTTCTCTTCCATCCCCTGTCCTCCGTCCCCGTGCCTCACTCCAGCTCCAACCCCTGCAGTGTCCTCCCCATCTCTTATGCTGAGTGATCTGCCCTCAGCAGAGGCCTCACCTTGTAGCTCTATGCCAGCACCTCATTGAATTCTGGACCAGACACAATGTCAAGCTCCTCTTTTGCCACCTCCACTTTGATGCCCAATTCTTCAGCAAGGAATCCTCACCCAACCCCAACCTCCCCCATCCCAAT
>JARFYF010000029.1:32400972-32417418 GCA_030265395.1 Rhina ancylostomus | reverse complement strand
TTGCAGAGGCCAGACACCAGCTTTCTGACTCTTCCTCATACCTTCCTCTGGACCACAATCCCACCAATGAGCACTAGGCTATCATCTCCTGGACTGTCATAGAGCTCATCACATCAGGAGATCACTCCTCTACAGCTGCAACTTCTAAGTACCCCAAACCTGCACTGCCCGCTTCCATCTCTTACCCAAAATAAAAAAAAGTCCCATTGGAGAGTCTCAACCCAAAACACTGACTTAAACCTTTTGCCTCCAGAGTTCTCTCAGTGTTCTATTTTTTGTTCCTTTCCTTTATATATGACTTGGCTCAGTCTTCTGTATATCCCTTTCTATTCTTTTTCTTCCAAACACTCTAATAATTTCCTTTTGAAAGCATTAATTTGTCTCAGCCTTTTACAACAGACACAAGTTTTATATTATTTTATTTCCCTTTTGAATTTATTGGTAACCATTTTGCATTTATGGCCCATAATTTTGGAATCTCCCATTAGTGCAAATGATTTCCTTGTATCTACCCTATTCAACTCGTTCAAAATTAAAGAAAGAGAAAGCCTCAACCTGCTGAATCTTTCACTGTAGCTGAAATATCTCATTTTGGGTATCACCCTTGTAAATATTTTTCTAGTGCTTTTACGTCCATTTTATATTATGGCACCAATTTGGTGCATGTTGACCAAGATTAACATAACTTCACTACTTTTGAATTTTATACTAAAAATAAATCTCAGTGCATTATTAGATTTTTCAATCTGATCTGCAATATTGCCTTTATTTTTTTTTGCTTCTGTTTGATTTGCTCTTCCAAGAGCTTCAGTTTCTTGTTTTCTGAAGTGTAAGTAAAATTTTTATTTTTCCTCCCTCACATCTATCTGTGTTAAACTGTGTTAAATTTGCCATTCAAATGCCCAGATTCCAGTTCTAAAATGTATTCTGGTATTATCTTGCTTTCTTTTTCTAAATCAGCTATATCCACTGTTGGGATCATTTGTGTATGTTGATCAGGTTATTTGTTTTTTTAAATTCAAATCAGTAATGTAATCCATTACTTTAGCTGATGGCATGTACACAGATAAAAAAGCCAGTCAGAAAGATTATACAAGTCTGAAAAACTATAGAAGCCAGACACCATATCATACACTGTATCATGCACCAAGCAGCAAGCCAACTTGCTTGGTGCAGAGATATTGTGAATGAACGTTTCCAGTTAAGTCCATTTCCTGTGCTATTACTGCCATGAATGGCGGTTCCTCATTTCTAAACTTTCCTCTTCATTTTGCTTCTAAAATTGGTAACTCATGCTGGGGTAAAATTCTGTAGCCATTTGCAGCCTTGGTAATCATCCATGCACTCATTCATCATGTGTTAGCCTGGCCAGAAAATATTAGCAAACCATTACATTATCAAATAGCATCATAGAAAAAGTAATCTTGTAGCATAAACAATATTGATTCAAAGAGTTCAAATCCCAACATGTGGGTCTCTCTTAGTGACTCATCATTAAGTGTCATGCTGGGGGCTCTAAGAGCCTGCAAGAAGGAAAATTTCTGGCAGTGATCCAAATAAGGCATGGCTGGAGGTTGCCACAGTAGTTCCTATGAGCTCAGACATGGATTTCTTTTTCCCTCTAAGCAAAAGAGAGCACAGAACACCAGGAAAAGGCAGAGAACCAAAAGTGGACCTCCATGGGTTTCACCATATATCTTATCAGTTATACCTGCAGAGAACACAGCTGCGAAGATACTAAAATATCCGAGTACATGACCATTGGAGGTAAAGCAATGGGCACCCACCAGGTACCTGGCAATAGAATTCAAAATCATACAGCGATGTTACATACAACATTCATTCATACAAACTTGCAGTGAACATCAAGTGGGAAATGATCATAACTCTATAACAATATGACAATACTAATTCATGGACTGAATCACATTGGCTGTCTCATGGTTCTGACTGGAATTGAAAGGGGTCAGCCTTTGGGCCCAGAAGAGAGATGCAATCACAAGGAAGGCGCACTAGCATCTTTACTTTCTTAGAAGGTTAAGGAGGTCATATAGCATGTCACCAAACACTCTCACAAACTTCTACAGATGTACTGTTGAAAATGCCCTAATTGGTTGCATCATGGTCTGGTACAGCAAGTTGAATGCACAGGAATGCAAGAAGCTGCAGAGAGTAGTGGACTCAGCCCAGTACATCACAAGCACATCCCTCCCCACCATTGGTAGTGTCTACATAAAGCGCTGCCTCAAGGCGGTGACATATATTATCAAAGATCCTCATCACCCAGGCCATACCATCTTCTCGCAGCTACCATCAGGCAGAAGGTACAGCAGCCAGAAGTCCCACACCACCAAGTTCAAGAACAGCTACTTCCCTTCAACTATTCGGTTCTTGAACCTACCTGAACAACCCTATTACTTCAGTCTACCCACATTATGACCACTTTGCACTACAATGGACTAGTGTTTGTTTGAATTGTGTTCTTTCTGTATGTTCTGTTGTTAATTTATGTTTTGTATGTGAATGTTGTGTATCTCATGCTATGTTCCTGTGCTACATCTGCAATTCAGTTTTTCATTGCACCATTGCATACATGTACTAGTGCATATGACAATAAACTCGATTTTGAAATGATGTTCCAATTTCTGTGCAACTGCTGTGAATTGTGGAAGTATGGGATTTACTGACAGACTCAGGACCACATTTGACACACTTTGCCTTGCCAGCCTGTCTAAGGGCCTGTGAGAGCTTGCAGGAGCATATGGGAATCCTTCTCTAAACTCTCACGTGACTTCCACGAAGTCAAGAGGCTCAGCACAAGACTTACACTTACCAGCTGGATGCCAAGGCCTGGAGCTGAACTAATCATCCTTCATAGCCAGCTTCCTCAGCAACAAAGGTAGCATCCTTTTGCTAGTTGGGGCACAAGAGGGGCACTACGTAGAAATAGTACATACAGCAAGCCTGGTTGGAAAGGTGTTTACAAGGCTAAACACAATGGTGGCTAGATAATTCAAGGGGTGATTCTTTTTTTAAAGTTTTAATTACATGCAATTATAATCCTGGTACATTCTTTAAAGTATTGTTCACATTAAAGTTAAATTCTCTACATCTGTATGAAAGGTTCTGAGGGGGTGAAGACGGGGTATGGAGAGAAGTCTGCAACGTTCTCACCTATCACCTGCCTGCGTGTGCTCCTCCCCCTCCCCCCACCTTTTTCTCCTGGCTTCTGTCCTCTTGCTTTCCAGTCCTGATGAAGGGTCTCAGCCCAAAACATCAACTATTTATTTCCCTCCATGGATGCTATCTGACCTGCTGGGTTCCTCCAGTACTTTTTGTGTATTGCTCCAGATTTCACCACCTGCAGAATTTATTGTGACTCTGTAATATGTAAGGTTCCTACTGCTCTGAATGAAACCTTAGTAGATGATTTATTTCTGCACCTGAATTTTTGGCATAATTGACAAGTATGCTACAAAAGAACTGCCAGGGTGACAAGTGTTGAACTGGCCTTTCAGCTCAAGTATCTGTCTGCACTTTCAATACTGTACTGTGACCTATATTTAATACCTGATTTTTTCCCCCCATTTCAGTTTAGTCAGTTTTTTGGGTTCTTCTCAGTGTTCAACAAAATTGGGTATTTTGGTTCTTTCAAAGACTAGAATCAAAAGAGGCATCACTTTTCAGTAATGCCCAAAAAATCAAAATGGATAATAATATAAACTGGTTCAGTCTTTACCTTAATTATTTCTTTGACAAAATCTTCACCTCCTTTTATATAATCGCAAGCATATTTCCTTTATCATCCATTGTTACATCACTGACCAGCATATCCCACACACAAATGGGATTGGTAATGGAGTCTATGAGAGAGTATTTCGAAAGCCACATGCAGCAATTGTTAAAGTGAAGTAAATGAAAATGTAAAATCTACATTGTTGACATCTATTGTTTGTACATAATTTCATTGGTGAATTGAAATGATTTTTTTTCCAGACAGGCTTTGAGGGGATATTTGTTTCATTCTTTTATCAAGCAAAACTAGAGAATTCAAAGCCTATCCATGCACTACCTCTGTAGCTATTGCACTAGTTGCATTGAGAGTGTGCTGGGGATAGCTACATACCTTTGCTTTACAGCATGATACATCTGTGGTCATCTTGAAGGGATCAGGAATGCCATGCTGATTATATGACTTAACATGAAGATCCTGATTGAAGATATGCTGATGCAAAATGATTTCTTTGATGATAGTTTCAAATTTTCCCTAGTCTAGATGTTGTTGATATTTCCAAATCTTGTGCAAGTCTCTTGAGGACTGTCCAATGTCATGTCTTTACCTTAATTATTTCTTTGACAAAATCTTCACCTCCTTTTATAAGCATATTTCCTTTATCATCCATTGTTACATCACTGACCAGCAGTGAATAAGAGATTTATTCTTTTGTATATATTTCATGGCTGATCAACATCTACCACATGTGCAAGTAAATATTTAGTCAACCTTGCTCTTACATCACATCCTTTTCACTCTTTGCAACTTACACTGCAGCAAATATTTTCTTGGATAGATGAGGTACCCAATACTTGCTTGTGATCTTCAGCTAGTAAAGCTTGCTGATGAACTTGCAACAACAGTTCCTGTCACTGCCTCGGAGTTGCTGGCTTGAATGGGTGCACAGCCTGCAGAGTGGAGTGCCCAATGAAACTTCCATGCTGCAACAGCTTGGGCTGAGAAGCCTTACCTTTATTGCTCTCTGATTGCATGCTTGCTCTCTGCCATCTCTTACCCCTGTGCTTGCTCCACCTTCTCCTGCTGCAGGGCTTCTGGTAAAGGCTGAACCCTTGTAACGATGAGATATGTGCAGTATGCAGCATTAACATAACTTTGTAAACCTCTCTGGGGAACACTGTAAACAGAAACCCCTTTTGAGGATATGATGAAACTTTTCACTGGAATTACAGTGCTCCTGGAACTGTCATTATAGCAAGGTTCAGCAGCGCAGCAGGAGCATAAATAGCACCTTAGATGATGGAGACAGTCCAGTGCTCTCAA
Organism: Rhina ancylostomus; assembly: GCA_030265395.1. Lineage (NCBI taxonomy): Eukaryota > Metazoa > Chordata > Chondrichthyes > Rhinopristiformes > Rhinidae > Rhina > Rhina ancylostomus. The sequence continues at coordinate 32,412,362 of JARFYF010000029.1, read as the reverse complement.
GAGTTAGCTTTATGGCCAACAAAGTAGCTGAAATATGACAGACAGTGAAGACCACGTGAAAATACAAGGTTCATTAGCATTAACTAGGAGAAATCTTTTCTTATGAATTAAATGCTCAGGAAATGATAGCCATTGTGATTCATGTGGAGCTCTGGGTTTACAAGAGGAACTTGAAATGCCACAAGTTCAAAACATAAGAAAACAGGGGCAGGAGTAGGCCACCAGGCTTCTTAAGCCTGCCTCACTATTCAATATGATCATGGCTGACCTATGTTGGCCTCAACTCCTCTTCTGTGCCAGTTCTCCAGAACCCTCAACTCCTTGATCTTTCAAGTATTTATCTATCTCCACCCTAAGTATATCTAATCATCTGGCCTTTGCCGCCATCTGTGGCAGAGAATTCCAAAGACTCCAGAGATGAGATTTCTATGCACCTTAGTTTTAAATGACTAAACTCTTAACTTGTAACTATACCCCTTCTTTGAGACTCTCCCACTAGTGAAAAGATCTCAACATCCACCCGGTCAGGCCCCCTTATGAACTTGTATGTTTGACTAAGGTAACCTATTATTCTTCTAAACTCCGAGGAATAAAGACCCAAACTATATTGCCTCTCTTGTCAGGTCAACCTCCTTGTACTCTGAATTAGCTTGTTAAATCACTTGGACTACTGTTGGAACCCTTGATAAAAATGTAATCCTATCAAATCCGCTCAGCATGGTTACCCACAGCAAACTAGGAAATTCAGGACAGATAATCTATCACCACTTAAAATGATCCAGAGACTAGCAAGGCAATGATCTGAACTTCTGAGGAGAGAGATTTCAGGGAATGAGCATGTGGCTATAGCTCCATCTATTGAAGGTCACTGACCTCTTGTCACCACTGACAGAGAAACCCTCAGGCTTGAGATACATTTCTCCCTGGAGAGATGGTGATATGAGCATGGCCACCTATGTACCATTGTGGAATGGGATCTAAGGGTTTCTTTCCTCTTCTTCCAAAATTCTCAGTCATCTTTGAACAGCTTGTGATAGTTTTTTGCACCTCCAATGCATGCAGCATAAGTAGTATGATTACAACATAACACCCATTGCAAGGAATACAGAGAAAAGATCTGAGCACCTCATTGGGTATCAATGCTTCCTTTTTCTTGGTCCCAGTAGCTTTTAAAGCAGTATTTAAATATCAGAGGTGCACTGAATGCCTGCCTATGGAAAACAATCTGCTATGAATCCTCCACTATGTTTCTGAATGAGAAAAATGTGACTAGTTACAGGTGGTAACGGTATGCATATGATAATAACACTGGGTCTGGTGCCACCTGTCAAAAAAAAAGCATGCAAACTGTGATACTCACAAAATGACCGTGTATACTAAAACATCAAAGCTCATCACATTGTACACACTTACACTGCCCAGTGCAATAGAATATCTACGACTAAAACAAAGCAAGAAGAAGATTGGAGATTATGGTAAAAGACTTCATTAACACAAAAAATGTAAAGGAATGATTGAAAAAAAGTAGGCCTGAGTAGTGATGCAAATATTCTTCTTAGAAAGGATAAATAATTGTATAACTATCTTACCTTTGATTTCAACAGATTAGAGGGAATGAAAACGTACAAGAGGAAGAGAAGGAGTAATTAAGTGCGTAAACAGATGTAGAAGTAGCAATGAAATGTTGGCAAAGGGCATTGACCTCTACTGATACGCATCTAAGAAGGCAATAGGAATTGCAGAGGCCCTGATTAAAATCTTTCTATTATTACTAAGTATGGAAGTTGTGCCAGAGAACCAGAAGGTTACTGTTGTAATACCTCCATTAATTAAAGGAGAAAGGAATAAACTAGAGCAACAAACAAATCTGCTGAAGGGACTGTTTAAGCAGCACCTGTAAGGGTGGGGGGGGGGGTGGTGGGTGGTGGGAAAGGAGTAAATGTTGACGTTTCAGCTCGAAGCCCTGCATCAATCATTGAATTAGAGATCAACAAAGCAAGGAAGCTTTCCTTAAAGTACAGGTAAATTTTCCCTCATAAAGAACAAAATGAAGTAACTAAGAAAAATACGAAAAAACATTACAGATTTGTGAAAGATGAAACTTAACATATTTTGTTCAAGAAAATAAAAGATTACTGGTAAAGAAATGAGTTTGATGTTAAGAACATAAGAGTTGCAAGAAGATAGAAGATCAAGATTTATCTTGTCAGACTCTACCAGCCGGCATGATACAATGATAATGATGTTGTTAACTATTCTACAATAGACCCAGACAAAGTCACAAGGAAAATCCAAGTGCCAGAGGCCCAAAGTCACATGATTCTCCCAAGTGTTTATCACACAAGTTCACACAGAACACACATTCAATGTTTTTTTTAAACTACTGAAACACAAATGAAAGCACACTCATTATAGCAAGCAACAGATTTTCTCGAACCTGGATGAGAACGATTGCTCTATTTCTGTTCTCTTCACTGTCATCAAATAACTTCCGTTTCTGAGGTGTCTTGTCAGCACTGTACCGGAAAGCAACTTTCTTTCTGTTGCGGTAATCTCTCCATGCAGTTTGAATCACTGATGCTGCATTATGAGGTACCATGTACTTAAGAATATCTCTACGAATTATGTACCCCCGCCAGTGGGATTGTAAGACAGTAGCTGCACAGCTGACAACACAAAGGAAACATTGTTAATACGAGAAAAATACAAGTAATTAATTAAAAATAAAATGTCTATTTAGCCACTAACTTATAAAGTGATTCTACATGTTTGGTTTGAGAAGATGCAGACCAATTAGGGAAAAAACTCTTACTGGCCCACAATGATAATTTATTACAAAAATTCTTAAAATTAACAACTAACAAGGGAGGTTTTCATTCCTACAACATTTTTTAGAATGGTTTTCATTCTACTTGCATTACCGTCAGAGGCTTCAAGGATCTATATGTGACCTACGTTTCTTCTCCACCAACATGGCATCACCTGAAGGTATTATCAATGTAGGCTCATAACTCACAGTTTTACCTATCTTTTCTCATCTAACTAGACCCCTCTACTCCATGAGTTGTCAACATGACTGCCAAACGTCCAGTGCTAGATAAACCACAGCATTGTATGATTAAAAATTTTTAAAAAACAAAATCATCATCTTCAGCCTCCTCAAGAAACTCTATACCTTTGTCTGGTTCCATCCCAAAAACACTGATAACTTGAAGCTGACTGTTCAAACCATTGCCTTCCTTTCTGTTCCCAACCTGACCTTATTGTTGCACATTCACTCCTTCACCTACTTCCATCTCTATAACATTTGCTTCAGCATTATTCCAATTCTTTTTCTGATTGGCCTCCTACTTTCCACTCTTGGTAAACCTGTTCAGCCTCTTCCAGTGTGTGGCATCCAAGACATGGAGACACAATAGACAGTGATATGAAGTCTGATCCACATGTTCCATTATGGATCTTTAATGACGGCAGGTGATGTTATGCAGTGGAGCAAGTTGATGGAGGACGTTGTTCTGTGAATGCTTAATGCAAGGCTAATTTTTCTTCAGTGAATGAGCGAATGATGATTTGTATCTCAGTATATGCACACCCATTGTTTGTGTACCATAGCTCAATGATGGAGGCTGAAGTGGTCTAGTTTCTGGAATGGATCAATGGAGAATGAACAGTTTCCAATTCATCCTGTAGATTAGCTCCACTCTAGCAAGAAATTTGTTGGAAATCAGATGCAATACCACAAGAAGGAAGATTGAGAAGAAGGGTGGAATAAAGACACAGCTTTACTTGACCCCAGTCTGCACTGGGATGGGTCTCTGGTAGATCTGTTGGTTGGTATCAGGGCTTGTATGCCATCATGCAGATGTAGAATGGAGATAAAATTCTAATGGCAGCCAGATGTTAAAGGATTCTCCACAGACTCTCTCAGCTGATACAGTCAAAGAATTTTGCAAGTTTGAGAAATGCCATGTATGACAATTGATGTTCCTTGCACTCTTCTTGGAGTTGTCACACAGTGATGATCATATCCTTTGTATTTCTTTCTGAATAGAAGCCACACTGTAATTCAGTAAGGAGCTCTTCAGCTGCCAGGAGGAAGTAGTTGAGAAGGGTGATTGTCATGACTTTCCTTGTAGTTACTACATTCAAATTTGTCTCCTTTCTTGAAGGAGGTAAATTTAAATATGGTCACAATTACACTGCCTCTGAGATCCTTTGATAGGTTCCTATTTTTCCTGGATGAAAGAGGTGAGGCTGTAAATGTGTGTCAGGTTACCTCCACCAAGTCTTATAACTTAATTTCAGCATTGCCCCAAAACAATGACAGCAAGAGAAAAAAATTACTCTAAGAAAATCAATGTTAAAGGTCTCAAGAACATTAAGAAAACATGCCTCAGACAATGGCTGATATATCCCAACCAACAGGAGCCAGAGAACATCCACAGTGCCCAAGACTGCCCTGAAATCTACCGTAATTTGCATTTGTGAAGAGACCTTTGGATTCTCCACCAAAAAACACCAGAATTAGTTTGATCAGAATGACCAAGAGATCCAGAAGCTTATTAATTACAAACACAAAATGTTCTTGAATTGGGAACTCCATCTCAAGGGAAAAAAATAGCTCGACAGACACCTGAAGGCTGAGGTCCAACAAAAGGCTCATCATTTGAAGAACAAAATGTGGTTGGACAGATGACAGGATATCTGACGACCAGCTGATAACCATAACGTGCATGGATTCCTTAGTACTCTTGACCATGAGTTCAACCAAAATCATGTAGGCAGTATTTTAATCTGTAATATGTTCAATTTACATTTCACTCCTATCTTCACACTGGTCTAGTTTGCCACTCGGTCTTCCAAAGACTTCAATTTACCTTCATCTTCAAATTTTTCATTGCCTTTCAACTTGACCTCATCAAAAATAAATCTTCAACATTATAGCTTTCCAAGTCTGGCATCACTTTTTTTGCATCACCATTAAGTCACCTGGTTTCTTGTACAGAATTCTCTCTCTTTCTTCACTAAACTTCTATCACTGTCTCTTCATTCCAGATGCTCTTTAACATATTTTGTTACTAGGTGTTCAGTCATACCTCTTTACCTTTAGCTCAATATCAACTTTTGCCAGATTGCACTTTTGCGAAGTGCATTGTGATTATTTTGTTACATTAAAGGGTGCCCTATAAATGTGAACTATATTGCCCAACTTCTGCTGAAATTTCTGAAATTTACATCTGATTAATGTTAATCTCCTTCAAGGAAATAAGGTAGATATATTGCTTGCTTTCCCAAGATAAGTGGCACAAGATTAACATAAATATTGGCTAATTATAATTATATTGCAGCTTGTATCATCTAAAGGTATGGACCAATGCAATATAAAATCATTGTGAGCCAATAAAAAAAATTATTCTTTTCTCAATGATAAATGTGTATTTTGAAGAATAGTGAATAAAATATAATATGTCCAATAGTGTATACTAATAATGGAAAACTCTAAAAGAAAAAAAACACAAAAAAGATAGTAGGCCAACGGGCCCCTTGCATCTGTTCCACCACTCAAAAAGATAATGACTGAACCAATCTTGGCCTCAATACTAGTTTCCTGCTCTCTCTCCATAGCCTTTGACTATAAGATTGTAAAACAAATTATACTTTGTACAAGTTCAAATGCTTCTCATTACAATTTTAGACATGTATTTTTTCAACCAATCATTTGACAAAGGTAATTGTGGACCAGCATCTTTCTTATAAAAATCACTGTTCTTAAAGGAAAAAAGGGCACCATTTAATGTAATTGGCTGGAAAGGGTAAAAATAAATTTAGGTAAATCAGATGAGGTGAATGCCTTATTGATATCAGGAACATGTGAAAAGAAAATCTGATGCAAATTGTTGGATATTGAACTAAATGGGATCAAAATAGACAATCCAAAACTGTACAGGTACAAGCTATGCATGCACAAGCTATTTAACAAAACTAAACCTGAAATTCTGTAATCTTACTAAAATTTAGAAAATAAGGTGTTCTGCCTACAAAAGTACTGACTACATTTATTGTATATTTCTTTTTGCACAGAACCATTCTTGGACCACTGGTGCTTCCTGTTCATTTTGCAACAATACAAATTGTAGTTCTGGCTGACTTTTCTTAATAGGCACAGTGCAGGCCCTTCGACCCACAAAGTTGTGCTGACATTTTATCCTGCTCTAAGAGCTATCTAACCCTTCCCTCCCACACAGCCACATGAATGACAGAAAAATGGAGAGCTATTTTATAGCCTTAACTTGATCTTAGCCTTGACTTAACTGATTTTTACCAAATTAAACCGGAAAACTATATAGAAGGGATCAAAGGTATCAAGAAAGAAGCAGTAAAGGACAAAGATGTTAAAAGCCAGAGTTTAAGGGAGCAGAAACAATCAAAATATCCCCTTTCCTGTAGTTGAGAATGTAAATATCATAGTAGAACTCCAGCTCCTTAATCGACCATCTCCAGAAAGTACCAGCTCCATATGCTATGCAAGGTACACAGGGTTATAATTACAGGAGCACAAATTTTATATTAATTGCCAATTACAATGGTCAATTCTGGTGTCTGCTGTATATTAAGTCATCTGAAGTTCACACCTAGCTTCATCAACATTCAACATTTCTAAACTATTATCTAAAATGAAAATACATAAATTGACAAATTTACTGAAACATCTACTTGCATTAATACTTTTTAATATTATTCTCCGAAATTTGTTGTTGATGTCTCCTCTTCAAACTTGCTTCATTCTGTGATTCAGGTGCCATTCTGTTGGTTTCAGAATGTGTTTGACCTTGTTCTATTCTGAAATCTTGCAGAAAAGTAGCAGTTCCTTCCAGGTTTGCAAGGAATCTGGGGTCACAGGCCTTGGAATCCTGATAAGCTGTGTGTGAATAATTGCTTTGCTTTCTGTTTCCATAAATGTGGCTATCAGCAGCCTGAACCTGGTCAGAATCCACTATGTGGTCAGTGTTCCAGCTATTTACTTTTGTACAATTAATAGCCAGCTTCTTGTGTTGCTTTCCAAAACAGAATTCTTCCTCATCAGGACCATTAGGGTGTTTCTTCCCTTCAGTAGTACATAACTCTCCATATTCATGAGCATATCTGCATTCTTCAGCCAAGTGCATCAGTTCCTCACAGTGATGAGAATGTGTATCGGCAATCTCCAAAGAATTCGATCTGTTATTAAAAATATTTAAAAAATCAAAAATAATTTAAATGGTGCATTTTATTGCAAAAAGATGCTCATGAAAAGCACATCATAAAAATAATGGAGTTTCTGGCAGGGTTGTTCAATAGGAGCACATTTTACTATTTTTTGCTCGTGATAGGATGGATTATCAGCAATTCAGCCCTGTACACTCATCTTTGAAAATCTGGGGCTGCAAATCACCCACAGTACAGATTTTCAATGAAAACTCCCACTTTTTGATATTTCATGCAAGTGAGCAAAATTTACCCACGGTTTCCACCATTTTGTGTTCTGAGGCTGTCATTTCACAGAACACGGAAATGTACGTGGGTTTAGACACATGAATGTGATTCTTTTAAAAGGTTTAATAAAAACAGAAAATACTTTTTTTAATTAAAGCATTTAGGCAGCAAGTTAGGCAGCATATATGAAGAGAAAAACAGAGCTAATATTTAAAGTTAAAGACCATGCTTGTCTTGTTGAGTATCTCCAGCATTTCCTCTTGTTATTTTAGATTTCCAACAAATGCAGTTCTTCTTTGCCTTGAAAAACTTTGTTTTGGGGTGTTGAGACATAAGTAGCCTGCTCTATATTATTAAATCACTGGGTAAGTCAATGTGGATAATGCAATTCTTTTAACAATACTAAACAACGGGCACAATAAAGTTTGTATGAAATTATGTAGAGTGAAAGAGAAATAAAGGCAAGTTTCCTGACACTACTTATACTCCTGTAGGAGTGGGCAGCATACTGGCACAGCTAGTAGTGATGCTGTATCCCAGCTCCAGCGACTCCAATTCAATCCTGACCTCTGGTGCTGTCTGTGTGGAGTTTGAATCTTCTCCCTGTGGGTTTCTCCAGGTACTTCACAGCTTCCTCCCATGTCCCAAAGACCCGGGTTGGTAAGTTGATTGACGACTGTACATTGTCCCTACTGTAGGTGGGCGGTGAAATCTGAGGGGAGCTGATGAGAGTACTTGCAGGGAGAAATAGTGGTGGAAGGGGATTGCTTCATGAGCTAGCATGGACTCAGTTGGCCAAATGGCCACCTTCTCTGTTATAAATGAAAACATTGTTTATTCATTTAGCGGTGCTAGGTAACTACAATAGGGGGAAGAAAGGAATAGAAGACTATGTTAATAGGAAGAAATGGTAGCAGGAAGCTCCTCGGGGGCAAAAGTAGAAACAGAGCAGTTGCTCAGACCAGTTGAACTGAGCACCTATTTCTCTGTTGAAACTCTACTCATTCTTTTTCCACAAACATTTTTAAAACCTGAAACAATATGCCAGTTAGTCCAACCAAACTGAAGCTTGTTTTTCTTCACGGATGCTTCCTGGCCTGCTGAGTTCCTCCAATATCATAGTGTTTTTATTCTAAATTCCAGCATCTGCAGTTTCTCTTGTTTTCATTGTTCTTGTTTTTGCCTGTAACCTAAATTTACCATTACTATGACTTCACTTTGCTGGTGCCCACTGCAAAACTCCAAGGCCCAGCTATGTGCAGTCCCCACCTGGTCTGGGAATTTTGAGAAGGGTAATGATGCTAGGTGAAAGATGGAGCCAAGAGCTTGGACCCATTATGCTTGGCATTCTGGCTTCCCTTCACCTGAGAGTATTAGTTAATAGATGGCATGCTAAGAAAGGTGAACAAAACAGGACTCCAGATGAGTGAAAATGGGCTCACTGATGGCTGAGGACAGTTGAAAGGAGAGGTGAAAATCTTCTTCAGGAAACACAGGAGATTTAAGAGGGATGGTGCGAGTCCATTTCCCTAACCTATCAGAGTGGGATCCACTCAGCATATGCTACAAAAAAATGTTTAAAATCTTTCACAGAATATGGCTGATGCTGCCAAGGTCAGTATTCATTGGCCACCTTAAATTGTCCTTGAACTGCGTGCCAGGTGACTTAAGGGCAGCTAAGAGTCAATATCATCGTTGTAGATAGGAATTCACAAATAGGCTTGAACAGGCTAAGACATCAAACTTCCTTTTCTAAAGGACATCCTTGAGCCCACGAAGTGTTTAAGACAATGCTGTCATTTTATGGCTAGCATTATTGATAGTAACATTTTAATTCTAATAAATGGGATGGAAAAAGCATCTAAAATTCACCTGGGTTATATGTGACAATAAAGCCGACAGTGAAAATTGCAGATTCAATAGCTGGGAAACATAAACACACCAGTTAGAAGAAGAGGGAAGGTTAGCTAAGTATTCAAGCCACCAAGGAAAAAATAATAAAGATCCATTAAAGAATTTAAGCAGGAGGATTAGAATCGCGGTTAAGATTTGGAAAACCAGGATCTAAAGTAGGTCACTGTGTCCAAATGTAATGCATGAGAGTATATGGTGTGCAAAAAGCTCAGCTCAAGGGAGGCTGGCAAAGAGAAAATTAGAATAAATGAACCTGGAGATGATAAAGGCAAGAACAATAATTTCAGCAACAGATGTGTTGAGATGAAGCTGCAGATAAATGATTTTATAGAATTAGAGGGTGGTGGTCTTTCCATCCAGATAGTATGCAAGGTCAGCCAAGGCTCAAACAAATGTGATACAAGAGAAAACTGTTTCCTTTTCTACAAAAGGCATGTGATGGACAATGCTGGTGGTCAAAAAATAATTGATAATGACTAAATTAATGACCTATAAAATCTAATAAAAAAAAACCAAACACACTGATTTCCTTAAATGGGGGGACAGTTCTACAATATTCCTTTGTTGATTCAAAAATAGACAAAACATCTATAGGTGGAGCCACAGTTCAAACCAAATATGGAACAAGCAGAGTTAGTTTTGAAAGGTATTTTTTTAAATCATGGGTCACTCATGTCTAGTAATTTTTTTTTCAAATGTAATTTATTTTATTCACAGCTTTGATTGCCATCATAAAATACTCTGCAGGAAAACAACGTTGCCATAGCAGGACATTACTTCATGTAAATAAATCAAAATGTTCAGTCAGCTGTATTCCACACAGAAACAAATTTCAGTTCCACATTAATATTAGTTGGAATAAAGAAAAAAAAATTCAATCCAGGCTAATGACCCCATAATGGGGTTTTGCTAGATAAGACTGGTATATGAAAGGGGCTAGATATGTTCAGGAGAATCCAAGCTGCTCCTGTACTCTTTGTTGAGTCCAGCAGTAGAATGGGAGATCAGATGCAATGACATATGACCTGCAGGATTCTCCGTATTTCCATGCTGCAATGTGCAGATGCAGTGGTCACGAATGTGCTGTTTTTGCCAACATTTCCCAGTCGCTGCCAAAAGATAAGTACATTCCCATCAAATAACCAACTGATTTCCCACAAATGGATTGGTCATCAACATCTCATTTAGTTTTTTTTTTAAAAAACTGGATGTGTTTCAGATTTGTTGCATTTTAACCTCTGACCCACAAGGTTTTGGGAATTAAGGTTCAGCCCAAAGATCTTGAGCTACTTTCCAACTCAGTCAAGTTAATAAAATTTTGCAGTACTGCTTCTTTAGCAGGTACCCAAGTCAGGCAGGTAGATCTGCAGTGCACTGGTTTCTTGATGAACTCAAGAAGATAAATGATAACGTAGGCAAACTAATAAAGCATACATGACCTTCCCGAGTCCAAGTGGGATATACTGGAATGTGCCTGATAAAGAACTGCCATAGCCATTGATCACCAGATCAGAGGGACCACATCAAACATTTATTTTACTTTCCACTGTCAAAAATCACAACTAAGAGAACCCTGGAGGGAAAAGGTCATCACTACCTTTTTAATTAACTACAAAAAAATCTGTTAAACTTCTCATCAAGCCATTTTTACCCTCATCTCCTCATGGAAGAATCTAATAGGTCTGTATACCACTGAGAATGGTGCCATCCATTTGACTGCCCTTGTAAAACACTGCTCTTTGGCAAGTTAAACCTGTTCAAAGGCTCTCTCCTATCAAGCTTACAAATCAAATCTTTCTCTTCTTTCCTCCTTTGCACCCTCTTCAAGCCCATCTTGTCCATGAAAGCCACCATCTCCTCTCTGGATTCATTCCCACTAAAATGATTACCATCCTGGCTCCATGCCACATGATGTGATAAAAGGTCTACTCCCCTCGTGTACATTTTCCTTTCAAAACAGCTGCCAGTAAGTCCTCAATAAACTTGCTCTTAAATATGATTTC
>JARFYF010000029.1:32372377-32383869 GCA_030265395.1 Rhina ancylostomus | reverse complement strand
TGCTGCTGGTCACATTCTTGCTCAGCGTGCACATAACAACTGCAACATTTGCAATATATGCATTAATTTCATCATTAAGTGACAGATTGCTGGGTATTATGCAGCAGCTGACAACCTCAAGTGACACACTATCAATGTCAATTGATGGTGGTACGGCAGGGTTAAGAGCCATGACTTTTGTCTCTCTGAATCTGATTGCCAATCTGAACTTTTCACATATGAGAGAGTCTATTTATTAACTGCTGGGGGTGCTATGTGGTATTGTATGTTGGTATGGCACTGCAGACGTAAAGTAACTCCCTGATGATAATTTAGGACACTTTTGTCTTGGCATTCACTTGGCAACCAGCAAAGCTGAGAGTTAACATTTTAAGTCAATGACCTTTCAGTATAAAAGTTAGAAAACAGACAAAATTAAATTACAGACAAAGCATTACAGATGGAGGTGGAGGGCAAGAGAGCTTGATTGACAAGTGAGGTGGGATGGAATTGGTCGGTAAAGACTAATGTATATCAAAACGTATGTCTGTGCAAAGTATGAATTGGAGAATACAAATAAAATCTGAACTTAACCAACCTGATTAAAATCAAGACGTGTGAGAAATGGAAGAGAGAATGACAAGATTATAATGTCCTCAGAGTAACATTCTACATGATATTTAAGTATAAAAATTAATCCTAATTTCTCATTCCAGTTTGCAATTGGATGGATCAGGCATTTTCTTCTACCTGCCTCCATGTTTATCCAGTACATTTCACCAACCACATGAATACTCATTTGCTTTTTTGTCACCTTCAGCTGTATCCCATGTCTTTTCCTCACTGCTACCCAAATCTTTCCTGACTCTCCATGCTGACAAGTTCAAACTTCTGAGGCACGGATGCTTTATACAACTCTGTTTAGCTGCAACCCATTATATCAGATATCTAAAAAAAAAGTGAAATGCACCTGGGAAATTAGTTCATTTTAAACTGAGAGTATATGCACATAATAATCTGGGAACTACTAAAAATTTTACACTAAACAATCACAATTTCTCAGGCAGGTTAATTATCCGATGTGAGAAATTCTACAACATATAAAAATCCACATTTAGATGGTGTTGCAGAAGGAACCATGATCAGTTTTGGTTAAGGCTTAGACAGACCAATGTTCAAATGTACATAGAATATAATGTTTCTTGTGTGTTAGAATGCAAAATCCTGGGTCCTGTGTTTGTAATCATGCTCAAAATGCATATCAAGGTCAAAGTAACAAAAAATCCTGCATCATGCATTCCAAAGACATACGGGTAGGTTAACATGTGTTTAAAATGGGCAGTGCGGACTCATTGGGCTGGAAGGGCCTGTTGCCACGCTGTAAATTTTGTTTTTAAGAATGTAGTAGGGGTACATGGGGCAGATTTGCCTTCAAATGATGAGTGACTAATGGAGACTGGTACCAGCCACCTCTGAAAGTTGATGTGATATCATGGAAGTGGGTACATTAAAGAGACATTAACTTTTCAATGCACACCGATTAACATCACTATGCACATGCAGCACTCTCCATGTGCAAAAAGTAGTATTGGCATGAAAGCTACAATGCAATTTTTCAGAATGTTTTAGGCACACTTGGAAGCGCTGATTGCATTTGACATGGCACTTTAGATAAAATTCTACTGTTTAGCCTGTAATCATTTTACAATAGTGCATTTCAGAGCCCCTATCTTGAACTAATATCATCACCTTGATTAATGCAGGAAACTGAACCAATGCAGCTTAAGACTTAATATTCCTGATCTTGTTAATTCCAAGAAGCACCTGCACCTATCTCTAACAGACACGGAAACTTGGTGGAAAAAAGCAGAGACCTAGCAAAACGGCTAAAGCAGTTTCTGGCCCAAACTCCTAACCAATTTCAATTGCACTGTTTTAGCATTTTCACCCACTAACATGCCCACTCCAGTTCCAAGAATCTTCAGTCTCACCTCTCTTATTCACTATTTTTATTGGAATCTCTAACTATATCTGATACACATTTCTTCAATATATTCTATACATCGAGAAATGTAGGCAAACACATCTCACGTGACAGGTGGCTTTTGTTATTAGGTTTTAATGCCTCAGTTTAAAAATTTTCATCCTGGCCTCTTCAATTCTAGCCTCTGACTCATCCTTAATCACTGCACCATAGTGACCATTCCTTCAGCCGATATGGCCCTAATATTTGAAATCTTTTCTTAAAATCTCTCCGTGTTTATATCTCTGCTCTTTTAAGACTTCATTAAAATCTACCTCCATGACAAAATATTTCTGGGTCACTGGTCAAATGATCATTTGTCCAAGCATTTCTTTTGTGGTGGGGTTGATTTTTATTTGACATCACCCCCTGGGACATTCTGTTATGTTAAGGATGCTGCATAAATGGAACCTGTTGTTGACAATAGCAGATATTAAAGTACTGATAACATAGGAATAAAAACTGGTCAGATTAAGCTTGTTTTTATTTTCTCAGCTAGTAAATTAATACCCACAGGGTCCATTGCAATTCTAAGAAATTTTAGGGCTCTTTTTAACTACATTAATTAAATTCACAAATTTATGTATTATTTTTATATTTCCATTTCTATCTGGAAAAAAAGAGGGAATATACAAGTTTACGTATACAGACTACTTCCAGCTTATAAGTAACACAGTGTATTTTAGATATTGCAATTAATAAAGGTTTTAAATCTGCTAGAAAAACTTGATATTATGTCTTTTTTTATTTTTACTGAGCCACTGTAATATATTGCATTCAATTCAGTAAAATATGGTCTTGCATGTTAGATAGCAGTAGTTGAAAAATGGATTTGGCTCACCTCCAGCCTGACTCTTGCTGAAATGGATTCCCATCTAGTGTCAACTCCAGGAGACTATGACATCCATTAAGACATAAAAGCAAGCTCTTGAGATCTAATATAAAGGAAATGTATTCAAAATTGATTCAACAGATAAAATAAATAATTTGAGGAATGTATGTGTTAAAAAAATCAAGAATATTAAAATAAACAACTTGAGGGATACCTCTTTTAAAGAAAGTAATGCATATTCTACATTTTACAATGTTAAATGCTGTTATTTTATGACACTATAAATAACAGTTTACATTAAAGCATACTTTTTTTCTACATGCAATCAAGGAGAAAAGAGAAAATTCAAATTTCGCTCTCATATTCACAATCATTAAATCTTGAGGTCTAACTTATAAACCAGACAGCATGAGTCTAAAGTTTTAAAGCTACACAGATACTAGAAATCAAATAACGTGGTGCTGAAGGGGCAGGGGATTTATGATAGTCACAAAAATTCTACTAAATATCAGGCGTATTAACTTCAATAAATACAAAGGACAGGTTAACAGTTCAGGTGCAGACACTTCCTTTGAATTTTCTCTTTAACAGATATTGATAAACTGGTGGTATATCTCCCCTACCTGCCATTTGTATGTGATTTCCAGAGGTTGCATTTTTTTTCATCTCAGAATCGATTATGGTTCAAATCAAAATGACAGTGACTGGAAGTTCAAGAGGGAACCACTAATGCTCAGTTGTTTCCAGGAGACACAAGAGACAGTTGATGCTAGAACAATACACAAGATGCTGAAGGAACTCAGTGTGTCAGGCAGCATCTGTGGAGGGAAATGGACAATTGACATTTCGGGTCAAAACCCTTCATCTGGACTGATGAAGGGTCTCGACCCAAAACGTTGACTGTCCTGCATAGATCCTGCGAGACCACCGAGTTCCTCCAGCATCTTAGGTGTTGCTTGGTTGCTCCCAGATATGTTCTGGAATTAAGTGGGCCCACAGCAAGTTCAACACATGCTCAGTGACAGATACTGGCAGCTCTGTTACTCTGCTCCAGTGTTGAACTCCAAGCGGGGTGGAATGGTGAAGTTCAATTGTACTAGAGTTCTGCAGTGGAAACCACCTCTCCATTCCTACACTAGCCAGACCTGGTCTAGGATTAACAACCCCATTCATTTGAATGGAGATTGCTGGCCCTGTAAGATAGATGGAAAAAGATAGGCAAGGCTTATCAGTTACTGATTTTTTTTTTCACATCTTACTTTATTTAATGTTTTTAACTCGTGGTGTGGCCTTTTTTTAGTTAATTTTATTTTTTTCTCTACATTTATTTTGTTACTTATTTAAAATAATTTTAATAGTGTATGATGCTAAATATCAGAGTCATTTGAAAAGTGTCACAAAGTCTTGACAACTTAGGTAGGAGATAAGGTGGAAAGGAAGGAGTGTGAAGTAGGGAGGAATGAAGGTGAGGGAGCAGGTACTGGGGGCTGTGGTTTGCAGTTAGTTCACATGACCCTTCATATCCAGACCAGAAGAATGCAGGTGGACAGGGACCAAATCAAATCTACACCTCTCTGCATTGGAACAAATACACTATGGAGGCCATCCTGGAGAACCCTTTTCATCTCATGTTTCATTTTTTTTTAAATCACAGGAGATGAAAAATGTGACCATTCCAAATTGGCCTTGAATACGGTTTTTAAGCTAGTTTCAAAAAGTAAACAATGCTTAATCCATATCATTGTGCATTTGGAGTTACATTTAGATCAAGCTCGATTTCATTGCTTGAAGGATGTTAGTGACCAGATAAACTGGCTAACAGGGTTTGACACAAAAGTCATAAAAGTTAGTGCACAGGTGCAGAAGTAATGAAATCACATAGTGGAATGTTGGTTTTTATTGCAAGGAGGATGGAATCCAAAGAGAGGAGTTAACAGAGCAAGTTGATGTAGGGAATGTAGTAGTCTGTATGGATACTTAGCAGGCATTTGTCAAGGATGATTAACAAAGTGGAGGCTTATGGAATAAGAAAGGTGGTGGCAGCATGGATGAAAAACATAAGAACAGAAAGCGAAGAGTTGTGTTAAATCATCCTTTGTCAGAGAGGAGGATGGTATGCATAGAGTTCCCTCCCCAAGGCTGGAATCACTGCTTTTATTTTTAAATAATATATAGTTTTGGATATGGTTCTGCAGAGCAAAATATCAAAACTTTCAAATTACATTACACTACGGCAAACACCGAGAGGAGATAGGCTTACAAAATGGCAGACAAAATTTAATATAGTGAAGTGTGAAGTGATACAATTTAGCAGGAAGAATTAAAAGAGGCAATATTGATCACAGGACTACAAGGTGTCCAGGAGCAGGAGGACTGAGGTGTCAATAAAAATAAATCAGTGAATGTGACATAACATGCTGAGAGAGCAGTTAGGAAAATATATGGGATCTTAGGCATAATGAATAAAGCCAGATAGTCAGTAATTCTGAGCTTAATAAAGGCCCACAGATAATGAATGAAGGCATACAGCACAAAAGGAGCAGTGTGGGAGACAGACCCACTGAGTTTAGAGTCAATAGATGTACAGAACAGTGATGGCTGGTGAGTGAAACACTCTTGCTGGAAGAATTGGCCTGAAAGCCACATGTCAGGACCCATTAACCCATCAAGCAGTCCAAGGCAGGAGCTAGAAGATTCTCTCGTGCTTCTTTGGGAAGGATTTGGGGGATCTGACCTGGGGTCCAAGCCAGGTCTCTCTTGGCCGCACAGCTGCTGGAACTGGTAGGGGGGTGGGGTTGAGGATGAACACCAGTTGGGGAAGTCGGGGGGGGGGGGGGAGAGAAAAGCCTTCCTGTGGGAGCAAGCAATGAACAGCTAGAGAGTGGCTGGCAGGAGGAGGTTGGGAGAGCAAGAGGGGAACTGAATAATGAAGGAGGTGGAAACTGTGGAAGGCAACAAGAGGGAATTCAAGGAAGAGGGTGTGAGTAACTGTGCACATGTGTGTTTGTGCCTCCACTATGTTGACTCTGTTTGACTGTTGATTGTATTGTGATCTTCTAAATGTCCTACTGCTGTTTCCTTAATAATGGATTCCAGAATTTTCCCAATAACAGATTGTAGACGAACTGACCAGCAGCTTTTTGCTTTCTGTCTCCCTCCATTCTCTTATAGGAGCATTACATTTGAAGCTTTTAAACCCACAGGGACATTTCCAGATTCTTGGGAACTTCAGATGATTGTGATCAATCCATCCATAATCTCTGCAGCCATTTCTTTCGACAGAAGTCAAAAGAGTAAACTTAATTTGCACTGCATTCCAAAGGACACTATTGCACGTCCACCAGCCTGTGTGCCTAAGCAGGTATAAAAATGGAGCACCATGCCAAGGTTCTTTGTCACTTTGCCAGCACAAAATTGTCACCACAATTTGCAAGGAGGTTTCAGATAAAATTCCATTGTGCAGCATACAAAAAACATCATGCAAAAGAAATCCACACTAAAATCTCCATCCAAGACTAATATATACATCCTGCGATGCCCAGAACTGTCCACAATACTCCATGATCTTCGTATTGCTGCAGCACAATATGCAATTTACAACTGCCACTATGTTGCCCATTTAATGCCGGTGACTGAGAACAAATCTCTTCTCTGATTATCTCTTCCACATATTCAATCATTATTTTCTAAACAGTCAATTTTTTTTGTGGCAAAAATCACCTTCTACAAGATCACAACAAACACTTAAAGAATTGTGAAATTAAACAAATATAAAACAGACATTCACAGATATTCTCAAGGGCTTAAATGGTAAACAACTCTTTTTATTTTAAAGGGACTTTCGTTTCAATTCCTAACCTTAAGTAACTTCTGATCTTCAATACTCTCAAAGTTATGTTTGTTTAGGGCAACAGCTGGTAAGTTCACAATAGTAGTGTTTCACATTGACTAATGTCACATTTAATGATTTTCAATGGCAGCTACAAACAAACCTGTTATCTCAGTCACAGG
Organism: Rhina ancylostomus; assembly: GCA_030265395.1. Classification (NCBI taxonomy): domain Eukaryota; kingdom Metazoa; phylum Chordata; class Chondrichthyes; order Rhinopristiformes; family Rhinidae; genus Rhina; species Rhina ancylostomus. The sequence goes on along the minus strand of JARFYF010000029.1, from coordinate 32,377,024 downwards.
AGACAAGTGGTCTAATAATAAACTGCTTAAGCAGGTGATTAAGTAAAAATGGACAAAAGATAAATGATAGGGAAAAATAAAGGATGTTACCTTACCTGACAAACGATTATTACTAATGTTGAATGTTTCCAACAGCTGAAACTCAGACATGTCTGTAAGGTGCATCAGACTGGAAACAGGAAATGGTACGTTAGTATATTTATTTTTTTTTTACACACAAAAACAAGTTCAATTATCTATGAATTCTAGAACTCCAAGTCCTCCCATTTATAATAAAAAACTATTTTATTTAAAGCAGGTTTTGTATGGCAACTTTCTCACTTTTGACTATAAATGCAATTGAACGACCACTGCTGCAGTTAGACAAAGGACCACTGTAGAGCATATCGTACATCTACTTAGAGTAGTACATTATGTCTTGTACTGAAGTTTAAAAAGTTATTTCAACAGAAAAATAGATGTGCCTTGTTGAGTTTGACTGTATACTGCACAGAAATGAAAAGAAACAAAACTTGTTTGGAGAAAGAAACCAACAACCATTCAGAAATATTTTGTCAAGACTAAAACTACTCAACATAGAACAAGAACATTTATTCATTTGCTGATATTTGGCTACAGGAGTGCTAGTAACAATGGGATTGATTAGGGATTGATTCCCTTTATTACTACTTTGTCAAAACACTTCTAATAAAAAATTATTAATAACTTAGTGTACAGAATAAACCATCACCACTGTGTTCAATGAGTTTCATTGCAAAACTGAGCTAATAGCTAGACAAGATTGCGAGGTGATGAAGTTAGAGGATGCAAAGAGCTTAATACCTAGTGTGCAATATAGTACTCAGATACTTGGTAAACAACAGGAAATCTTTTTCCTAAAACTTCTTCAGAAAATCTTTCAGTAAATTCGGGCAGAATAGCAACAAATATGTCACAATATATATGTCCAGTATACAACTGCTGTTAACAAATGTTGATGGATGCAAATTAGTTTTACAAAACAATTCTAAATCATTAGCTTTTCTTCAAAAGATATGGACAAAGCATATCAGCCAGAAGAATTACAAATTTACAACAACTTCAGGCAACCTACTTCACATAATAACCAGCTAGTACATTTGTTATCCACAAAGACTTTAATGAAAAGAGTTAAGAATAATTTATCATATTGAATTGTAGAGTGCAAGATGAATATAGTTCTTTGTAAAATCAAGACATCTATTTAGAGCCACTCATGCCAAGTTATAAATGGTTGTCCTTAACGTTAAAGCAGTATTGAACAGATGCAGCATCAAGTATACATGATAAAATTCAAATCAATGGGAATCAGTGTGAAAAATCTTCACTGCCTGGAGACATACATTATATAATGAAATATGGATCTAGAATTACGAAACCCACATCTCATCTCCACAATGTTACTGTAGAAGTTCAACCATCTTCAACTGCTTGATCACTGATCTGCCTACCGATATGCCAGAACTGAGAATACTGTGCGACGATTGTACATCATCCAATTCTGTTTGCAAATTCTAAGGTGCCAAGGTAGTTCATGCCCTAATGTATCAAGACTCTTATTTGCCTGGAAAGCTGCAGCTCCACCAGCACTCAAGAAGCAGGAATAACATCCACTGCAAAACAGCCCACTTGACTGGCAGTCCAATTGTCCCACCACCACCAGTGCACAGACATGCAGTGTTTTTTTAGCTCAGTGCAATTTTTAAAAAGTTTATACAGCACGGTAACAGGCCCTTCTGGCCCAATGAGCCCACATCGCCCAATTACACCCAATACTTCACTTAGGATTCTTAAATGGCATCTCTGAAACCTACAGCCTTTACTTTGTGAAACAAAATTAACAGTCACATCAGCCTCTGCAGGGCACCTTCCAAGTCATACACCAGCTTGATGTGAAAAGTTATCATCATTCTATCATTGTTCCTAGGTCTCAATCCTGGATCTACCTCTGTTAGAGGCAGCTCAGCATTATCTTCTTCAAAGACAATTATGACTAATAAACATTGGCTTTGTCAGTGATGTCCACATGCCACATAATAAAAAAAATGTAATTACTGCCAATTCTTTTTGCAGTCTTAATGGTTAAAGACAATAACTTTAAAAATTGAATATCCAGGGACTTTTCTGCATCATAACCTCAGAATTAATTCCTAACATTTTCATGATCACTTTTATTAATGTAAAGGTGCAGTGACTTACTATGCATGAAGCCTTTGATAAAGAACTTTGCATTGCAAGAGAAAAAGGAGATGCAAATCTGCCCTTATACCTTCTCCTTTCCCATCAGCAAGGACACCATTTTTCCAGGTGAAACAGCAATGTACTTGTATTTCTTTTAATTTAAGATAGTGTATCTGCTGTCCACATTGCAATTTCCTCCACAATGTGGAAACCAAATGCAGTTTGTCCCTTAGCTGGTTCCACTTATCACCTCCCTTACTTATCAACATCTGCAGCCTCTCATGTCTCCACTTATCACCTTCCAGCCTCTATCTTGACTTCCACCTTCCCCTCCTCCCAGCTATTTCCATCTGCCCCATAATTTTTTTCTCTCCCCTGATCTGCCTCTACCCATTACCCACCAGTCATTTTCTTCCAACTCCACCCCCCTCTCCCCCCCACCTGGTTCCACCTACCAGCCCGTCTCACTCCTCCCATCTATCTCCCCTCCACATGCCCAGTTCTGACACACAGTCTCGACACGAAGCATCAACTATCCCTCTGCCTCCTCCGCAGATGCTGCCTGATCTGCAGAGTTCCTCCAGCAATTTGTTTATTAGCTCCAGATTACAACTTCTGCAGTTTCTTTTGCCTGCAGACTGCATGATTGCTTTGAAGCACGCCATCCAACATCACCAGATATAACCCTAAACTTCTAGTTACCTGTTCTCCATTTCTACTTCATACAACCTCTGTCCCAGCCACCTACACTATTCCAATGAGATTTAGTATAAACTGGAATAGCTTTTCATTTTCTGGTGAAGCATTAAACATCTTCTGGCTTCAACACAGAGTTCCACAATTTTAGATAATGAGCATCTCCAGCATTTTCTATGTTTATTTCAATTTTTCAACATCCAGAGCATTAATTTCAGATAACGATCCTGCTTCTCCCATTTTTTGTTTTACACCCTCAAAACCAATCTTTGGTTCCTTCATTGTGGCATTATGTTCTGCCTTCACCTCTGAGAATATTCCTTTATTACAGTTCTCTCCCACCCTTGCTTCTTTCACTGCAAAATATTTACCTTCAGCTTTGTCCAATTCTGGTGAAAGGTCATTAGTCTCAAACATCAACTGTTTCTCCCTCTACAAATGCTGAGATCTGCTGAGTGTTTTGTTCTTGTTTCAAATTTCCAAGATCTGCAGCATTCTGCTTTTGTTATATAGTTCGTGTAAAAGGTTCCTATTTTAGTAACTAACCTATATAAAATATATTCTTCCTGAGAATAAACCTTGCAGCAAATCAGTATCAATACGATGTAAAATTGAGCACTATTCAAAAGAAATTGAAGAACCTGGAAAAATATATAAGAAACAATGATGTACTGTAGAAAGCAAAAGCATAAAACTTTTAAAACTTTGGCAAGTTTTGCAGTTCTTTGCTTTCTTTTTAAAATCATTAATAAATATCATTTCTCTATCGAAAAAGCAAACTAATTCTCCACTGCAATTATGGAAACAAATCTTTGTGCAATATTACACATGAATACTTGAATTAACTATTGCCCATTACAGTTAATATTACATCATAGTAGCGAAAAGCAGGAAGCTACATATCAGTAAAGCGTTGACTTGTAGCTTTATTGGAAACATATTTAAATATAACTATTTTATCCAGTCATTCAAAGACAGCATACAATGCTCTCTAGCCCCCTCCTCTGGCTGAATTATGCTTTCCCTTCACAGCCTTGCTCTGTTTCATCTTATAGACTGACTAATGTGATTTTGTTAATTATCAAGTTTATTTAAATATGGCACAAGAAGCCTAAAATAAAAAAGTTATATAATTTTCAGACAATGTATTTATACAAAAAATTATAATATTTTACAAAAGCAAATATTACAGATGGTAGAAATCTGAAAAAGAAACAGGAACTGTTGGAAATACTGAGCAAGTCAAGTTTATGATCTTTCATCTGAATTGTGCTGAATATTTCTAGTATCTTTTGTTCCTTTGATTTTTGTCCAAATTAGGAAAATCACAAGCATTTCACTGGGTTCATTCAAACTTAAACAAAAATCAGAAGAGTATAAAACAAATAGCCAGTTATTACAAAATAATACATTTATATAAATTGAAAATGTTAAAATTACTTTGTTCATAAGCTGCTATAAAAGTTAATTTTCTTAAAGTACACATCAATTGCAGTTGACCCAACCATTGTGAAAATCTTATTCTTTATAATTAGTAGGCCACTAATGGAAAGACCAGAGCCTTCTTGCATATTTCCAGTTTTTTGGGAGCAGATAATACTTCAACTCACTACAAAATATGAACATTTATTGAGAATATTTAGTATTTCATATGCTTCTCATTCCATAAAGATACTGCATCAAATAGAAATAATAATCAGTTTATTAAATTCTTGAAATCTGTGTTGTAAAATGTTTTCAAGCACATCAAAA
>JARFYF010000029.1:32141680-32153749 GCA_030265395.1 Rhina ancylostomus | reverse complement strand
GCCAGTTCTGGATCCCATGCCTCCTTACTTCCTCAATCAGCCTTGCATGGGGTCCCTTATCAAATGCCTCACTGAAATCCATATACACTAACATCTACTACTCTCCCTTCATCAATGTGTTTAGTCACATCCTCAAAAAATTCAATCAGGCTCGTAAGACAGGACCTGTCCTTGACAAAGCCATGCTGACTATCCCTAATCCCTCTCCAAATGTTCATAAATCCTGCCTCTCAGGATCTTCTCCATCAGTTTACCAACCACTGAGGTAAGACTCATTGGTCTATAATTTCCTGGGCTATCTCTACTCCCTTTCTTGAATAAGGGAACAACATCCACAACCCTCCAATCCTCTGGAACCTCTCCCGTCTCCATTGATGATGCAAAGATCATCGTCGGAGGCTCTGCAATCTCCTCCCACAGCAGCCTGGGGTACATCTCATTTGGTCCCGGCGACTTATCCAACTTGATGCTTTCCAAAAGCTCCAGCACCTCCTCTTTCCTAATATCTACATGCTCAAGCTTTTCAGTCTGCTGCAACTCATCACTACAATCACTAAGATCCTTTTCCATGGTGAATACTGAAGGAAAGTATTCATTAAGTACCTCCACTATTTCCTCCGGATCCATACACACTTTCCCACTGTTACACTTGATAGGCCCTATTCTTTCATGTCTTATCCTCTTACTCTTCACATACTTGTAGAACGCCTTGGGGTTTTACTTAATCCTGCCCCCCAAGGCCTTCTCATGTCCCCTTCTGTCTCTCCTAATTTCCTTCTTAAGCTCCTTCCTATTAGCCTTATACTCTTCCAGATCTCTAACATTACCTCGCTCCTGAACCTTTTGTAAGCTTTTCTTTTCCTTTTGACTAGATTTATTTTAGACTTTGTACACCACGGTTCCTTTATCCTATCGTAACTTCCCTGTCTCATTGGAACATGTCTATGTAGAAGTCCACACAAATATCCCCTGAATATTTGCCACATTTCTTCCGTACCTTTCCCCAAGAACATTTGTTCCCAATTTAAGCTTCCAATTTCCTGCCTGAGACCCTTTACTCCAACTAAACATCTTTCTAGTCTGTCTGTTCCTATCTCCCTTCAATGCTATCATAAGGGAGATAGAATTATGTTCACTATCTCCAAAATGTTCTCCCTCTGAGAGATCTGACACCTGACCAGGTTCATTTCCCGATACCAAATCAAGCACAGCCTCTCCTCTTGTATGCTTATCTAAATATTGTGTCAAGAATCCATCCTGAACACACTTAACAAACTCCACGCCATCTAAACCCCTCACTGTATGGAGATGCCAATCGATATTTGGGAAATTAAAACCTCCCATCACAACAACTATGTTAATTTCACATTTTTCCAGGATCTGCTTCCCTATCTGCTCCTCGATACCCCTGTTACTATTGGGCGGTCTATAAGAAACACCCAGTAAATTTATTGGCCCCTTCCTGTTCCTAACCTCCACCCACAGAGATTTCATAGACAGTCCTTCCCAGTACATCAAATGGTTATATTTAGAAACAAGACAAAAAATAAAACCGTACCCTTGATTTTCCAGGATCCATTCATCTTTCATGTTTATCAGAAATCTGGGCAACATATTGTGAATTTTCTGATTTTATTAGCCATGGGCGAGGTTCTTCCCAGCTGGTACATATTTGCAGAATTCAAAGTTGCACTCAGCTCCAGGAAATACATGTTGTATGCTGAAGATAAAATATGAATTGACAGAAATATGAATTTGAAATATAGCAAAAATTTTCCTTTTCTGTTGACGATAACTGGAGCCATTGACAAAGTAACGAGCAGAAAAGGATACACTGAAGATAACAATTTCTTTTCATCCTGAGGACTTTGAGTGACTAAAACTTAAACTTCATTTAAAATCTACATTGCATTTAAAAATTACTTGGATTTACAGTGACAGTCCTATACTCTTAAAAAACTTTGGACCAAGAGCTGGAAAGTGAGATCAGGTTCTTTAGCTAGTACAAAACACAAAAGGATAGAACATAGAACATAGAAAAACTACAGCACAATTCAGGCCCTACGGCCCACAAAGCTGTGCCGAACATGTCCCTAACCTAGAAATTACCAGACCTACCCATAGCCCTCTATTTTATTCAGCTCCATGTATCTATCTAACAGTCTCTTGAAAGACCTTATCGTATCCAACGATGAACGGCTTCCGCCTGAGCTGTAAATTTCTTTTCTGTTCAGATGAATTATCATTCTCATACCATGTTACTGGCTCTGTTCCAAGTAAATACGTATGCTGGATGGTTTATTCTGAAAATTGCTAGGTGTTTATTTCTCTGCCAAATTTTCTCCTTTGTTGATTCTGTAGGTACTTTGATGCACTACAGTGCCTCTGCATGCTTGCATACATCTCAAAGCAACAGTAAAACATCATACTCCAGACAAAGGTAGCTATATGAGTAAATGGGCTGGATTCAACATGGATCAACTATTTTCATGTTTTCAAAGCCAAAATATCTCTGGAAGTACTGGCCCAGATTTTATTGATGCCAGTTCATGTCCCGCAGTCTTTTCTCCCTGATCTTACTTTAGTTGAGTCCAGAAGACCAAGTTCGTTTATTCAGATGGTCCCAGTTGAGTAGTGTCACTCTGAGTGTCCTCATGATCTTCCATGATTCCATGGAGTGACATGGTTGGGCATAACAAACCTGACCCATGCAGCTCCTCCTGGACATAGAGTCCTAGAGTAATGCAGCATGGAAACAGGACCTTTGGCCCAACTTGCCTATGGTGCCCACCAAGCTAGTCCCATTTGCCTGCATATCCCTCTAAACCCCTCCTATCCATGTACTTATCCAAAAGACTTTTAAACGTTGTTATTGTACCTACCTCAACCACTTCCTCTGGCAGCTTATTCCATATATGCACCACCCTCTGCATGAAGAAGTTGCCCCTCAGGTCCCTTTTAAATCTTCCACCTCTCACCTGAAACCTATGCCTTCTAGTTCTTAAGTTCCCTTTCCCTTAAGCCCTTGTCATAAATTTGACATAGCTGTCAAAGCTATTAGGGATTTTGAAAATTATTAAAAGTGCAGGAAAGTATTACAGTTCTCTTGAAATTATTTTTTTCAAGAAAAAAATCAACTAAAACACTTTTAAATAAAAAGCATTAAGTGTACACTAAATAATTTTTTAAGAAGAAAACTCCTCTTCCCTTCAGCCTGACAATCCCCATTGAAATTAATGGATTGGCTGAACTCATGCCAGTTCTAACTGTAAAAAAAAAGCTTCTGAGAGCAGATTGCCAATGTAAATGTTGTAAGATGCTGTTCCACTGTTGGATTGTAAGGGATGTCCAGCAATGAATGCAATTTAGAAATAGGTTTCAGAGCAAGGCCAGTCAGCTTGGGATTTTCACCAAGCAAAACCCTAATCACCACAGTTTAGCAAAATTATGATCACTTTGCACTAAGATTGACTTTGTTTTTATCTTGTCCTAATTGGTATAATTTATTTTTAATTTACATTTCCTTGTGAATGCTGCTTCTATGATACTATGTGCCTGTGATGCTGCTGCAAGTTTTTCATTGCACCTGTGCATACATGTACTTGTGTATATGACAATAAACTTGACTTGATTCCTGCAGGCGTCCTGAAACTTCCTAATATTTATGCCAAGATTTGCAGGAATTCCATGTGGAACAGACGGAAGGCATGGTGCAGACATATCAAATTAACAGGTATAAAGCAACCAGCTCATCCATTATGTCCACCCACAGAGAGATCATCATAGGAATGAATTGTGGCATGTTTCCAATGGTATTTCCCAGCCAGATAACTCTGTTTCTAAAACAGAAGAATGTTGGAATCTCATGTGAAGGAAGATTCACAAAGAGAACTTGCTTCGTCATGTACAGCACATGATGTGTGTGGTAACTGCATGGCCTTGTGTATACCTGTGTGGGATTTAGTATGAAGGGAACACATACAAGATCAGGAGAAGCATTCTCTTACTCCTCAGATACGTCCAAAGGTGTCTAGGCTGGTCACCTGACTGCAGCCCACCTCAGCTGGTAGGAGGTAGTAGATTAAAGTTTGGTAATATGGCTAAAATAGTGGCACAGTAGTTAAAGTACCTGAGCGATAATCTGGCAGCTTGCACTAACAATATAAAAAACTGAGTTCAGGTCTCGCCATGACAGATGTGGAATTATATTTCAGTTAATAATTTGTAAATGTTTAAATAAGACTGGTCTTTAGTATGGATGACCAGAACACTATTGGATTTGCTAATAAAAGTCCATCAAACAGCTGATCCCTTTCAGGGGATGAAAACTGTCAACTGTTCCCAGTATGTCCTAAATGCATCTTCAGACCAACCAACATGGTTGACTCTTAAATAGCTTAAGAAGACATTTAATTCAGGGGAAGTAGGGAAGGGCAATAGACATCAGCCTTACCAGTGCCCTCTAGACACTGAAAAATGAATAACTTAAATAAAAGATGCATCAAGTTCAAATGTAAAAGTCCTGGATGCTATTGATGCATCTTATGCCTAAAATGACATAGAGAAAAAGTCATTTGACTCATTGGATCCTTTCTGGTTCCCGGGAGATTAGTCCCATCAGCCCCATTTCCCCTCTCTTTGTTTTCCTTTAGCCCTGCAACTAATTCACTTCACTCACACCCATCAACACCCCCTTGGATTCTTTTTGCCACCAATCTGCACCAAGGGGCAACAGTCAGTGGGGTCAAGCAGCATCTATGGGGAAAGGAATTGTTGATGTTTTGGGCTAATTAACTGACCAGAATGCACTTGGAATGTTGGAGAAATTGGGGCACCCGGAGGAAACCCATGTGGTCATGAAGGATATGTTCATACTCCACATAGACAGCACCCAAGGTCAGGAGCAAACACAGGTCCCTGGTGCTGTGAGGCAGTAGCACTAACTCCTGAACTTTCAATTGTACCTTGCAGTTGAATGTACTCTGTGAATACAGGGATATATGTGGGATAATATAAAGGAATTGCAACATATGAAGATTTGGTTCAGTATTCAAAGAACAGGCAGCACTTTATACACATTATTTTGGGTCTTTTCCATTCTTTGATTTTTTTTTTGGTTCTCCCATTGTGGACCACTGATATAAGCAAATCCCAGCATCCCATGCCTTCTAGCGCAGCTCTATCTATCTCATAACCTGGTTGAAATACTTGCCAAAATTTTCAAGGACAAGACATATCAAAGTTCAATCCATGAATTATCAAGTGACCAGCGATCCATAAGATGCCACAAGGATCAATCCCTGGCCCTCAGTTACTGTCAATTTATATTAGTGGCTAAAATGAAAAGACAGATTGTAATGCATCCAAGCTAGCCGATGAAACCAAACAGGAATGTTAGCTGTGAGGACGACACAAGGAGTCTGCAAAGGGATATGGGTAGAGAAACAAAGGACTGCAGATACTGGAATCTAGATGAAAAACACAATGATGCTGGAGGAGCTTAGCAGGCCAGGCAGCATCCGTGGAGAAATGCAGGCAGTCAATGTTTCAGGTTAGGACCCTTCTTCAGGATTGAAGATAGGAAAAGGGGAAGCCCGATATATAAGAGGGAAAAGCAGAGAAGTGATCGGTGGACAGAAGAGGGGAGGTGGGGTGGTGATAGGTAGATACAGGTAAGGGATAGTGATAGGCAGGTGTGGGGGAGGAGGGGAGAGCAGATCCACTGGGGGATGGGTCAAAGGTAAGAAGAGAGCGGAAAAAAAGAGGCTAGGAAAGGGAAGAAGAGAAGAAGCATGGTGGGGTGGGGTATATGGATAAGTTGAATAAGTGGGCAATAAGTGAACAAAGTGGAGTATTATATGGGAAAATATGAGTTGATTCACATAGGTAGGAAAAACAGAAGGCTTGGCCTAGATATTTCATCAAGTGACATAATTCTAATGTGCACAATGTGATCAAATTTTTCATGATTTACTGCATAGAACCCAAAGCCTGTGATTTTCCGCCTGCCTGCTCTCTGCATCTAACTCCTAGTACATGGAGCCCTGAGGCAAGTGCAGTGATGTCCAGTGGGTTACACAACACACCTGGATGCCAATTCAATGCTTGGATGCTGCTCCTGCAGACATAGGTCTTGACAGCATGCGTGTTTCAATGGTAAAGGGGAAAACAAAAATCTGCAGCTGCTGGAAATTTCAGCAATTGTCCAACCACCCATGTTCATCTTCTATTTATTTCTAAACAATTCAACTATGACTAATTCATTTCATTCCCTTGGACGGCGCCCAACAGAATCGTGCCACCTGGACAACCTTGGTCTCCAAACTGTAACAGATGTTCCTTCTGTTGTCTCTGCCTCTCCCTTTCTCTGTAACATCAAATACACTTGTTTTCTCACTTTTCCAATTCAGTAGAAGAGTTACCAACCCAAAACATTAACTTTATTTCTCTCTTTGCAGATTCTGCCTGACCTGTTGAGTATCCCCACCATTTTCTGGGTTAAAGGGGACCTGCTGTAACAAGTCCCAGGCCTAGAATTCCATGCTGGAATCTTGCTTCAGGTAAGTCCCATCTTAAGTTACGAGTGTATGGTCTCCCTCTGGTTCCCCAAACCCTCTCTGGTTGCATATCCCATTGTCCCCAAAATCACATGCCTGGCCCTCACCTTCATCCAATTGTAAGTCTTGCACCTACCCCCATCTGGACCCTTGCCCATCAGGTTGACTCTCCCTCTCATACCCGAATCACAAGTTCATCTTTACCCTCAGCAGCTAAGTGATACCCTCAGCCCCTGCCTCTGTCCCAACTGGATCCTCAAGGTCCTGATTTCTACTTCCCTTCCCTGTCCAAAATGGTGGTGCTTTGGTCCTTTCATCTCTCCTGCGACACCTTGCCTTACTGGGACTCTCACAGTTGTACTCACAACAGACCTACCTACTTTGCAATCTCCTGCTCCGCAATGTTGGACTGGGTGAAGGTAAAGCTTCACAGTACATAAAGTGTGCTAGGCACAGCCTATAAATGTCAGAATGCCTTGAGCCTCTTGTGCTGTAGAGTTTAGTCATGGCAGGTCCTTGACAAAAATGTTAATTTGCCAATTGGTTATTATCAGAGTAACACATCTTCCCAAACATTTATAGTTGTTCAGCCAGTATTTCTTAAATGGCGAAAAACCGTAATAAGTGACTGTACGGAGCAAACAAAAAAAGTGGATGTGCAGATACAGAAGCAGCTGGTACATTGGCCTGGTCTTCACTAAAATCGATTGCTCTGTCAACTTGCACTCAGGAAATTTCTCCAGAATCGTTCCTTAATATTGTATCATTAGAGACATTTTTTCATGTAATGATACCAAAAAGATCTGTCCTGTTTCAAGGAAAACTGTCCACTCTGAATCTGGCCCCCATTTGTGTCACTTGGTAATTAACAGCAAGTTACATAAGAGATCACCTGAGTGGTTTCAAAAGCTTGCGGATATGGGAGATGACATCCTTTTTGCTACTCATAATGAAAAAGCACATTGATATAAAGTGCAGTCTTCTTTGTTCCTTGGTTTCCAACTTAATCACAGAAAGTAATTCACCAGCTTCATCTCATCATGAGGTAATTGCTATGTCATTAAAAAGATTATTGTTCAAATTTATTGTTAAAATTATTGGCCCCAGAGATTGCTGTGTGTATATTAATGGTCAAACATTGATTACATTTGCATAAGATATCTTCTATCTATACATGTCCACTACAAGAATTCATGCATAATTTAAAGCAGATTACATTACATGACACAGGAATGCCAGACTAGTATTCAGATGCCAAAATCACAAACAGTAATTTCTAAGCTATCAAGTTTAATATCCCTCATGTGATTTAAAATGGTCATTTATGCTAGGTAGTTTATGGGTCCCAAACTATTTTACAATACTTCTATGAATGACAAAAGCTTCCTGCTTCACAACCTGGCCAGTAGTTGCTCAGTTTTTATTTTGAGTCTTTTCCAACTTGTTTCTGTCCTGCAGGCATCTGTTCTACTTTAGATTTAGACTCCTCTCATTCCTGTTGATCCGTTTATCATTTTTGTCGCTCCCCTTTGCTCGGCCCTCTTCAACTTAGTTTGATTTAATGGAGCTCCCTGATGCAAGTAATGAATCTAGCTCACAGGCCCAGATCTCAGAGAATTTGGCCTGCAGTGGATTTGACTACCTACCCACTCAAAACTTGGACAACAACAGCATTCTTAAAGTGATAAATTAGAAAGGAGGATGTGAATTATATGAAAACACAAAAACAGGCTTAACAATACAGCACTAAATCATCTGCAACACATAGCCATGGTGCTTGTGAGTCACGACTTATGAATAACAACCTTCCTTTCTATCATACTTTGTATGTCAGAAAGTTTATAACTGGGGATGGGGGACTGCAAAAAGAGGAAGAAAGCTGTGGGGGGGGGAAGTAAAATAGAACTGATTCAGTGAGGGAAAGGAGTATGATCATAATCAATGAGCAACATTCTGAGAAAGCTTTAAAAGCAAAGAAAATAATGCTAAAGGTGAGAGCTATAAAGGTGTTTTCAGCAGATTTAATGATCCATAAAATTATCACCAATGCAGAACTGTATGCAGTGTGATAGAAAAACTAATCCAGTAATGGAGAAGAGATTGAGAGTGTCAATGGATCAGAAGAGCATTCGGGTAGGGTGGGTGGCAAACCACTGATGAATTTGAAAGTAAGGACAAAAATGCTGATCAAATAACTAGGGTAAAAGGAATCTGTAGAGCTCGGAGAGAACAGCAGGTCATGGGAATGCAGGATTAATGCTGGGGATCCAGACTCATGCATCTCAAATAATTTGTGAGAGGCAGAAGTTGAGATCTGGGAACCCATTAAAATATTGAACCGCTGGACAAATGAAAAGTTAGACTACAGTACTGGCAGCAGTGGGGAGAGGAAGAGGTGGAAGCAAATGGTATTGCAGAAGGCATTCTTAGGACAAAGAGATCCAGGAGTTGAACAGCTGAGCAGTTGTCAGTGCCTGATGCTGCTTTCCACTGTGGATCAGGCTGATACCAGATGAACAATGTCACAGAGTCTGAATGAGGAAAGGAGTTTGTAGAGGGATATCATCTGAAGTGGGTCAGCTAATGTAACCTGGACCAAAAAGGAAAATAATATCCACTCAATTAGGCTAAAACTGAGATGTGGGCAGAATTCCTGTCAAGTAATAAATGTACCAAATGCTGGAGTTGCACTCTGTGGTTTTGAAGAAAATTGCTTATCTTTCAGTGCTGCACCTACAATTATTATGAATTCATAACAGTCTAGATTGCTACAATAGCAGCGTTTGTCCTGGTCCTGTCTTTAATGATACAAGTCTTTAAACCCTGGAGAGGAGAATGTGTTCATGAATAAATCCTATGCTTTGCATCATTTAACAATTCACTGATTAAGGATAAAGCTGTTATTTTACCTCAGCTGAAATAATGTTACTGATAACATATTTACCTTCGCTGCAAATTGATAGCTAGCTTTACTTTGCTATATTGCTTCTGAAGAGGAAGACATGTAATTGTTGAGCACCATCATTGCACTTTCACCATAAGAGTCCTTCGATGGCTGTCTTAACCACCCTGGGAAATAGAGATTTCAATTGGTGGAACAAAGTCTGAAATTACTGGGGATAAATCAGGTTATTGGAGTGTCGGCAATCCAATGGCTTCTACATTGACCAAAGAACTGTTTAAATTTGGGAAATTTTAGCATAGTAAATCCTGTTTAATCCTGAAACACATTTAGAGAAATCCAGAAAAAAAAGAAAAGAAATGCTAATATGCTCTAACACAAGTCCATTTTTCTTAGATGTAGAATCTCCACTGCTTGATTTCCTGAACATGTACTTTATATAAAATAGATTGTAGAAAGTAGACTTGGAAATGTCATATAGCGACAGCTACAGCTGCCACATATGTTTGCCTTTGGAGAGAAAAATACACTGATTTAACAATAAAAATAATGAAAACATTTGGCAAAGGTTATCAAAACTATGAATGTCTCCATAGTTGCTGCAGAACCATAAAATGGAGAATTTAGCTATATGGGAAGTTGATTGTCACTTAGCCAGATTAGGAGACATGTAACCAAGTATTTACTGTAACACGTGCAACACAATGTTTATATAAATGGTTCAGGCATTAGCCAACTTATTGTATTGCTGGGTGTCAAATTATACCACTGTATGTTCTGGCACAAGACCAGTTATTACAGAGTGGAACCACTGTACTTTAAGGAGGAGTGGATTCCTGAAGTCGTAGGCAAATAAGATTTTGCAGCTTACAACAGAAAATGTTGGAAACACACAGAAAGTTGGTCAGTACCTGCAGAAAGAGAAGCAGAGTTAACATTTCAGGTTGAAGATCCTTTATCAGAACCTGGGAACTCCCTGCTCAACATCAGGGGTAGATGATCACAGCATCATACAATGATGAGGATGGTGGGAATATGTATGGCCTTCTGCCCTCTTCTACGTCAGAAGCACTGTTATGACTCCCAGTTCTTTGCAGCGATACTACCATCACCCCATGTACAGAGAACATTACTTAATCCCATCTGCCTTCTGCTTTATCTTCCTTGTCTTTGTCAGGATCTAGCAGCTGAAGCAGTGATGATTAAATGAAAAATACAGCAGACAACCTTAGCCTCTGCTGAGTTTAGAGTAGATATTCATGAGATCAGTCTGCCCTTGACTGAAAACCTTGCCTATAAAATAGAAAGCATTGATAACCCCATCCCTATTTTTATTCATTGTTTCAGTCAGGATATCTTAACAAATAAAAGGTTAGGCTAAAAGAAACATGTGTCTCAGATTTTTGACTCATTCTATAGTGAGTAAAATGCAATGAGTCATCTCATTCATGTTCTTTATGAGTCTCTATTGAATACTGTGCATATGAAAGTTTTGACCTAAATTTTACATTGTGAATCACCAGAGAGAGTAAAATGGAAAATATTTTCTTATTCCATTTTGGATTTAGAGGTGTGGGCTGAAAAGGAGGCAATGCTCTTGAATGCATCCATTTGGTCTGGCTTTAAGTCAATTTTTTAATGGATTTGGTTGAACATATTGAAAAAGAGTTTTACTTTACAATACGTTTTATGAGCTTTTCTATGAAAAGATAACCTTAATCCACATTACTACACCAGTTCAGGACCTTACCTATGTATTATTTTCTCTCTTAGTCAAGACAGTAAATAAAATGCAAGGTATCTGGCTTGGAATAAAAAAGGGCAAACCAAATATACGTGCTTTGAAACATGCACATACAACAAAGGCTAAAGATCTCATTAGATATTTGCATTTACTGTAACAGCTATGATGTGTTTCTTGAAATGAAAAATTTGGGAATGCTAATGTGAAAATGGCAATAATTACTGCCATTATGTTGTTACATTATGTAAGCTGCGGGTTGACTACTAAAATCTGAAGTTCTCTGTCCCCTTGTGAATATTGTGTTAAAAAACAGGATGTGGAGTAAATGAGCCACTTTTGCAATAATAGCCTACTTTGTTCATGCAAAGCTAATATTTCACATGCACTTGACCATATTTAAAGATTACCAATATATCAGACAAAGCTATTAGCTTTTCCAATCATTCTGAATGGAATTCATAATCTTTCTTAAAGCTGAAAATCCACTGATTTAGAACAATCTTTAGAAAAGTTCTTTTACCTCATGTGAAAAAAATATTTATTTTTAGAACAATGTCATATTTTCTTTCCTTCAGTAATTAATCTCTTGAAAGGTTCTGATGACATCAGCAAGGATGGCACACATTTGCAGTTAGTAGCACTGCTGCCTCAAGCGACCCAGTTTCAATCCTGACCTCTGATGCTGTCTGTGTGGAGTTTTCTCGTTCTCCCCGTGACCACATGGTTTTCCCCCAGTCTCTGGTTTCCTCCCACAACTAACAAAGTGCAGGTTGGTAGGTTCATTGTCCACTGTAAATTACCCCAAGCATATTGATGAATGGTACCACCGGGGGGGGGGGGGGAGTTGTTGAGAATGTGAGGAAAAT
>JARFYF010000029.1:32075713-32086995 GCA_030265395.1 Rhina ancylostomus | reverse complement strand
AACATACTCATCCAGGTCATTTATGTACATCACAAACAGCAGAGGGTCCCGTACAGATCCCTGCAGAACACCACTATTCACAGGCCTCCAACCCAAGTAAGTCCTTTCACCACCACCCTCTGTGGACATGCCATTTCTGAATCTACACAGCCAATTCTCCCACTGACCCCATGCATCTGAACTTTCTTGATTAACCAATTATGTGGGACCTTGTCAAATGCCTTACTGAAGTCCATATAGGTGACATCCACAACTCTACCTTCATCAGTCTCTCTCGTCACCTTGTCAAAAAACTCAACCAGGTTAGTAAGACATGATTTGCCCCATACAAAGTCATGCTGGCTTTCCCTAAGTGGAAATGTAAGTGGAATCAGGGGCTCAATGTACTCTGAGCTTCTGCACATTTGGCCCTAAGTGGAAGTTGAAAATGACCTGGTGGTGGAAAGCTGCCGCTTCTTACCTCCTTCTCTGTAGACGAAAACTCAATGTTACAGGCCAAGGTGATTCAATAATTACAAACTACTATGAAGTATTGCTCATTATTTGATAAGAAAAGCTGGAGGAACTTTCATCATCTTGCCTTTTTGAAGGTTTACACTGATTTAAGCTATTTGCTGAGAAACTTTGGACTGGGTGCATTAAAGGGCATACAAGTCTAATAACGTTCATGGTACTCACTTGGGAATAAACAGATTGCTTTTCTCAGTTTCCATTTTATCTTTTCCTGTATCCTTAGACACCAGCAAGATGAAACTTCACATCTCAGCTCATATATTAGAGCAAGGATGCTGTCAAATATAACGTTGGAATTGTTGATTGAGGAAAATAAGTAGACAAGAATTTTTTTCCTTTCATATGTTTAGCTAATTTTGTACTCTTCAAGGTGTAAGGTATTAGTTCTGAAGAAAAGCACAACTTTTTGTTCAGATCAAGTCTCGCATTCTGTTAGGTTTCAAGGAAGACCAAGAATATCTTTTATCCAGTCACTCTGAGCTGAAACACAATTTAGACCTCAGAAGTATATAATCCCTTGCACAAAGTACTTATCCCAGCAGACTTTCTTTTGATTGTAGGTTTAGGACTAACAGACAAAACCACAGGTTTGCTTTCAGTCTGAGCTACTGGTCAACTCACTGGGGGAAATTTTTACCTTCCTCCAGCACACAGTGATCCCAACCCCCTCCCCCTGCCCAAATGTCTTAGCTGGCACTGGAAACTGGATGACCACAGTGTTAAAATGGAGATCATAATTTACAACCCAACCTTGGCTCTGGCTGCAGAACTCAAGTCAGGCTGGAACCCATCAACCTATGGAAATTGAGGTTCTATGACTTGTAACGGGAGTGCAAAAGTCTTAGTTACCTACTGGCTGGAACGTCAGCTCATTTCAGACTGGAAGTGAGTAGAAGTGTCCAAAAGGTAGAGGTAGATTAGTTTTTACCTATGCAGTACTCCTTCATGTTTGATAGTAAGAATGATTTCCCCTGTAGCCATCACAATCCCAGCCCACCCTGCCCCCAGCTTCCCAATCCTTGTTCTTTGGTTGTGTTAAGATTGGGCTGGTGATGGGAAATAGTGAAGGGAAGAGTCCTAGTAATTGTGCTGTCCCATTGGAACTACCTTTCTTCTTTCAACTGGTTTGGCCTTCTTATCACTTTGTATTCAGCCAGCCCAGCTCCAGTGAGGCTCATCAAGATAGCTATATGGTGCATGCAAACTCCAGTGCAGGTTTCACTGAGGTTCGGCTCTCAGAAAAGATTATTCCTCTTATAGACACTCCTATCTGCCAGTCAGCTGCTTGATAGTTAAAACATAGCCCACTATTTTTTTAGCCTTAAAACATTCAATTTTGGGCAAACCGCATGGTGCAGCAATAAGCTGTAGGTAGGAGCATGATTGGTTACATCTGATAACATTCATTTTTCTTTCTGCTGAGAGACTTGGGCTTGGATTCAGCCCAGACTAAAGAATGAATGTTTCTCATCTCTCCAGCAGCTGTTAATGGACCTAAATGAAATGAGTTTGGACAGTTTCACTATTGTTCTCAGAAGGTAAGCTTTCATAATTGAAAGAAGCACCAGATTTGGCACAATCCATGCTGGTGGGTAACTTGGTAGAAGAAGACTGATGAACAAGTGTGTTAATGACACATAAATGAGAGAAGTTCTGGAACTGAGAGTTGGTTCCTCTGTGAGGAAGATGTGGAAAAGGGTTCCAATCTTAATCACTGTTCTCAAACAAATCTGGCAATTCTTGCTACTGTCACAGGATATAAAGTGCAACGTGTTCCAATCCTCAGTGTGCACATTCCATGTTGAGTGCACATGCAGAGAGAAGGGGTCATTTTACAAGTACGCAATTGTGCCATGGAGTATTGTCTGCTGGCTGCTTGTATAGGGAGCTGAGTTATGCTCTTCCATTTATTCCCTCTTTCTTGTCTATTAAAATGAATGGGCTGTAAAATCATAAGAAGCATGCGGCCAGATTGCTATTGTTGCTGGTTACCAGATCAGAGGCACACAGTGAGGAGTTTGCAGGGAATGCAGATTCAAGCAATGTGTACACTCATATTTTCCATCCATTTGAAATAATACACCCAATAGACAAGGCTCAGCAATCTTCCTAAGGAATAAAGAAACGTGTGGATGTATTTTCACATGGTGCCTTTCCATGACATGGCCAGTAGATTAATATAGAAATACGGTTTCTTCTGTAACACAGGAAACACAACAGTTGGAAGAACAAGGCCCTATAAACTGCAGTATGATAATTACCAAATAGTCTGTCATAATGCTGCTTGTATTGTAAATGTAAGCCAGAATACCATGGAGAGACTGCCCTCATCTTCTTTGAAAGTTGACATTCATCACTAAAGTCTGCCTGAGAATACCTCAACTCATTAAGAAGACCAGATTGGTGAATCAGCCCCAATATGTGTTCCTGTCATGTCAGCAGAGTAGATTTGTAATACTACTCAGGAAATGTGTTAAATAATTTTGCAGGGCAGAAAAAGATAATCGAAAACTCAGTGAGTAATATTTGATCATTTGCTTCTAAATAGTTAATATGGCATCCAGGAAGTTTGCAGTTAAACAACAAAAGTAAATATATTTTCTGCAGTACTAGCAGTGAAAGTGTTAATAAAGTTTGGCAGAATAAATCATTCCAAATAAAATCGAATCAGTGAAAACAGATTTTAAGAAATCAATTTTTTTTTAATTTTTAGACTGTCACAACATTCCAGGTTCTTCAATTTTAATGACTGACAGATTCCACCTCATGGCAATAGCCAGTGTTATAACACTGCTCACAGACTGGAGGCTGCAGGTCTGCAGAGGATATTTTGATCATTGGGTTGTTTTTTCACAATTATTCTAGCTAAGGTGACATTTAGGAGACACTGCACCAGAATGCATAATACGAAATCTACTGAGCATGTCCATGTGCCAAACAATGAAAAATACGTAAGCCTGGTCTCTGCTGTTCTTGTATCCAAGTGAAACTGCCCAGAATTCCACTTTCAGAGTCATACATTACATATCCAGCTGAAGCAATTCTCTATCTTTGAAGGAGGTAACAAATGCGTGAGAGGCTATTGTTGGTTCTCGGGAAGAAATATTCTGTAAGGATTAAATTACATTTGGAAAGTATATATTTTATCCACTGGAAAAAGTGGCCAAATGACCTGGGCACATGGTTCATTGTTACATGTTCTGCACGCTAGCTTACTATTCCTAATAATCAGAACCACCTGGAATAGAAATAACAGCGACATTGGGTCAGCCACAGCTAAATTAGACACAAAAGGAGTCCCCATGAAGCAAAACTCCAAACCGCTATCACTTGAACTGTATGATTGATGTGTTCCAGAAAGGCAGCTTTAATATTGTGTACAGTAAAAATCCAGAGCTGAGACTAAGCAGGCATTTAAGGAAATAGCTTGCAAGTACATTTGTTAGACAGCTGTGCCTTCAACTGCTACAGTACAGCAGGAATACATTGTTTTCATGCAAGAAGAGAATGGCATTTCCATGCTGAATGATGCCAGATGACATTGGAAATAAAAATGGAAACCATGTTATACAAATACAATAATTAACAGAGCACAAGTTTTTAAAGTGCTTTTCTTCTCATTGGTTGGGGAAAAAAGTGCAAGCTTAACTCCTGGAATTATTTTGATGCAGCCTTATAAACATATCTTTTCACTTTACAGTGGTTGGTAAATATTTACTCTGCCCTGGTTAATTTAACACAGATTATTTCTTTGTTTAGTTTTGCAACACGTCTAAAGGATAGCTCAAGGTAACATGTCGGTGAACAAATTAAGTGGATGAAAAATATCTCCAGCTACCATTCATATTTGGCATCTCACAGAAGACTATTACTCAAGGCTAAATGATGTGGTTCTATGACACATAATTTGAATCATCTGTGCAATCCAACACACAACATTATAAAAGGAAATATTGCTTTGGAGAAAAAAATGTCAGCTTTGCAAATACTGAGCTGTAAGTGTAACTGCCAGGAGTGCAGAAAAAGATAGAGCAAGATCTTGGGAGAATTTTGAAGTTGATAAATCAGAGAGCAGAGTGGAATAGCAACTCTTTATCAGCCACAATTAAATTTGACACAAAAGGAGTCCTCATGAAACAAAACTATACAGTGTTAGGAAAGCAAGAATAAGAGGCAGAAGCCAGAGTTTTGATTGAAACAAGTTATGTGGAGTAAGGTTCAGGCAGCCACTGAGTTTTGTGGGAAATCCAGAACAAGAACCAGTCTTTGGAAAAGTTAAGCCTTGAGGTGAAAAGCCACAAATTAAGTTTTTGGTGGCAGTTGGGCTGGAGTAAGGACAGATGGGTGATATATCCGAGGGAAAAGCACAGTATGATGGATTGCGTGCAGGATTTGGATCTCAGCATGAGGTTGAGCAATGCTTCAGTACTTGCATCCAATGCATCCTGTGGCATTTGATGGCTGGTTTTGTAAATTTACTATAATTAGTATGCTGATAGACAGACAATGAGAATGTACCATGGAAGGGCATGCCACAGTTTAATAGCAACCCATTGACAAGGGAAGATCTTTCAAATAGCAACTGTAATGCATCTGTATTTGATATAAGGTTTAGGAGACAGGAGAGAAAACTATTAACTGATTTTTACAAGCTAAGCAAGAAAGAAATTAATGGGATGGGAAATGGATTGACTGTAGTAAACTCATCAAACTGTAATTGGGTAAATTTGTACACCAACAATCTAAAAAATGTATTTAGTAAAATATGAAACCACTATATATTCTTAAATAGCAAATGTTTCACAGGTGCAGTTAAACAAATTTGGTCAATAGATATAAAGGATATTATCAACCTGAAAGAAAAGCTTCCAGAAAATGTGAGGAGAATTTTAGAATTCTCTAAGCAAAAGAATTTTAGAATTTTCTAAGCTAAGGTTTGGAGAATTTTTACAAATTAAGTTAAAAAGGGTTACAGAAAAGGAATGCACAAGAAATTGAATATGGATCGTCTTCTGGAATCTTTTGAAATGATAAAAGAGTCTTGATAAGATAGGTGCACAGAAACTCTTTCCCCAGAAGGATTCCAGAACAAGAAACTTAATTGTAAAATTATAACTGGGCCTTTTTAGGCTGAAAGCAGAAAGTCATTTTTCACACAGTGGGTCTTGGAATTCTCAACACAAATAGAGGCTGACAAAACAGACGTTTTCAACACATAAATCGATAGCTATTTGTTATATAATCCTCCAGATCAAAGACAGATTTTAGGGATTCAGGTAAGGATGAGTTATGACCAAATTAAATAGTGCAATAGTCTGGAAATACCTACTCATGTTTTCCAATGTTCAGAAGAATAAATAAACCACTCCTCAAATTTTATATTATTTTTAAAAATTCTCTTGATGCTATGCTCATATAGGAACCTCACGGCTACTTCTGAAATGTTAGTATTTGAACTGTCAGGAATTCCAAACACAATGAGACTTCTACTGCACTATGCATTACTAAAGGAATATATTGCAGCCCCAAGCAAGCAATTCCTCAACCGTAAGATTTTCATTCAAACTTCCTGGGATTTTAAAAGATGTGTGAAACTTCATAGTGAAGCTGATGAAAAAAGATTATAAACCATATTTTCAGACAGAATTCCTTTCCCAACATAACTTATCATCTTCATATTTCTACTCCCACTGGAATAATATGGCAACAGATATCAATAGATTTATAACAATTGCTTGTGCACGACGAAAAACAATCAGTAAAAAACTGGCAGTAGTATAATGCTCCCTAACTCATGAACAATTCCTTCTGTCATTCTAAGTATGTGCCTGAATCAGACCATTAACTGGCAACTCACTGTGATGAAATTATTTGCATCCATTTTCTAAAACTATGGTAATACATCCTGACAGTTGCATTTTCTGTGAGAAAGCCACAAATTATTTTGTGATTAACTCAAAGTACTAATACCACACTCATCAGTCCTTCATTGTGAACCTCATTATGTATTGAGGCTTGGAGCTCACTGGGTCATTGGCCATCTGTACAGGCAGATGCTGCTCACACTGTAAATAGACAAAAAAGGAAAACTGCCACTGTTCAAACATGAAAATGTTACTGAAAAACATATACCAAATGTGCTATTTGGTGCTACATGAAGCCCAAGATGAGCTTACCTTTGAGGATTACAGCAAAATGTAAACCTGCTGTGCAAATGGAACATGAGCAGATTAAATGTCTGATGCTGCAGTTCATTGTGGGAAAATGGAAGATGTGCTATTTCGATTCAAGACTAACAGGTGAGAGACTCAGAACTGGAACAACAAAGCAAATTTGGTCACCATGCTTTGAATTTATTCTTACTGGATGTGATGTAGCTGGCAAAGGCAGAATTTATTGGTCACCTCTAATTACCCATGAGAAGATGAGAATTTATGCATTCCTGTATTGTTATGAGCCAGGGACATGATGATATATTTCTAAATCAGATGATGTGTGACTTGCTGAGGATGTTGGACATGGGCTTTGACTGAATTGTGAGACTCTGTTAGAGAAGCCCTGGTGAGTTGCAGCATTTCATTTTATTTATAGTATATACTGTAGACACAGTGCACCAATGGCCAAGGTAAAGACGTGCAGGATGGGATGCTAATCAAGTGCTTCTGTTGCTCAGAATGGCCATGAGTCTTTTGAGTTGTTGTTCAAGGGTATTTCATCCAGGCAATTGGACTTTTGCTTGTAGCTGGTGGAAAGACTTTGAGGGGTCAAGAGTTGAGTCACCATTATACCCTGTATATAGCAAAATATTTACTGTCGACAATACTAAAGAAGGCACTGCATTTATTGGCTTTCACTTTACATTGATCCCAGACTATTGATGGTGATGGAATTGCCATTGAAAAACAAGGGTAGATGGTTAGACTCCCTCTTGTTGCAGATGATCATCGCCTGGCACTTGAGTGGCAAACATGTTCTATGTCATTTGTCAGATAGCCCGGAATATAGTTCCAGTTTCATTTGCACTGTCTGTTGTCTTCAGATGCAATGGGAGCTGAATATTGTTCAATCATTAGCAAATGTCCCTACTCTAACTCTAGCAAGAAATAGGAGCATGGGGCCCCTCAGACTGCTGGACTATTCAATAACATCATGGTTCATCTGATCTTGACCATAAATCCACTTTCCTGCTTATTTCCCATCACCCTAGACTCTCCTCTGAACCAGAAATCTGTCTATCCCAGCTTTACACATCAATTCAAATGGCACATCTTCCACTTCCCCACATATATTCAACGCTCTAACCACCACATGTCTCTAGGGTAAAAAATTCCAAAGATTCCACGTTTCCATATTTCGTTACAACACTGAAGAGGCCATTCGACCAATTGGATCTATTCTGGTTCACAGCCCGATCCCATTCCCCTGTTACTGTTCCTTGCAACCTGTTCTCCATATATTCCCTGCATTCCCATCAAATTCTACATTAGCCTGCATGTCTTTGGCACGTGAAGCACCCAGAGGAAACCCATGTGGTCACAGGGACAACATGCAAACTTCACACAGGGAGGTTAGGATTGAACCTGGGTCACTGGAACTGTGAGGTAGCAGCTCTACCAGTTGCACCACAGAGCTGCCCTAAATGGTGATGGTGAGTTTCTATGCTTCCTTCGTTCGAACGTAAATATCAAGATGTCATGGAACATGTCACCTTGCTACTAGGACAAGCTCCATTTCCAGAGCAGCCCAATTCTCATGACCCTATGAGAGAAAAAAAGTTCTTCCATCAGGAATGGATAACCTATTATTCTGAATTTATCCTTCAAGTTCTGGATTCCGCCAAAAGAGAAGAAATCCACTCAGCCACTTAGAATTTTATATATTTCAAAATGATCACCACTTAGAAAATAGAACAGTACAGCACAGGAACAAGACTCTTTGGCCCATGCTGTCTGTGTCAACCATTATGCCAATGTAAATTAATCCCATCTGCCTATACATGATCCCTATCATAAAGTCAGAGAGTAATACAACACGGAAAAAGGACATTTGGCTCAATTGGTCCATGCCGACCACAGTATCTTCCCTGCTAGTCCCAGTTGCCCAAGTTCAGCCCATAACCCTCCAAGCCCCTCCCCTCCATGTACCTGTCCAAATGCCTCTTAAATGTTGCATTTGTACCCGGCTCAACCACTTCCTCTGGCAGCTCATTCCAGGTATTCACTACCCTCTGTGTAAAGAAGTTACATCTCAGGTCTCTTTTAAATCTCTCCCCTCTTATCCTGTATCGGTGCCTTCTAGTTACAGACTCCCCAGCCCTGGGAAAAAGACTATGACCATCCACCTTATCCATACCCCTCATAGAAAATAGAACATTACAGCACAGTACAGGCCCTTCAGTCCACAATGTTATGCCAACATTTTATCCTGCTCTAAGAGCTATCTAACCCTTCCCTCCCACATATCCTCCTATTTTTCTATCATTCATATTAATATTAATTTCACTATTAATATCAATATTAATTTATTTCAATTCCTTATTCATTGTAAACCTGTTGTGCTCCTTTGTTTCCAGGAGGTTAACTGTCTTCTTCTGTGAAGGCAAATGTTAAATACTTGTTTAATTTCTCTGCCAAATCCTTATTTCCCAACGTGGGCTTAACAGAGGCAAGTGAGAGTAGCTCAGATAGGCATCTTGGTCAGCATGGATGAGATGGGCTGAAGGGCTTGTTTCCATACTCTAATTTAATTTCTTCTGTCTCAGTCCATAAAGGACCCACATTAACTTTTTACAAATCTATTCTCGACTTTAGACTCTGTTTAATGTTTCACACTAGATTACTCTCAAATTCTACTTTCCACTTTCTTAGCAATTTCTTGACCTTTCTTTGTTGGATTCTGAAATTGTCCCAATCCTTGCATTACTATTTTTAATGACATTATAAGTTTTTTTCAAAACATCCAGTACCATCTTTAAATTGTAAGCTACAGCTAAACCACTTTTCCTGTGTTTTTTTTTGTGCCTTAAAGGGATATACAGTATATTGTGAACATTTTAACATTATACCCCAATCTACTATAGCCCACTCATGGCTCATTCCTTCCTTGTCTGATTTATTCAGATTACAGATCCTAGTTAGGATTGTATTGATCATTTAAAATCATTATATGAAATTCTATCATATTATGATCACTCTTCCCTGGTTGATGGCTTTAATGTGATTATAGTTTTTAAAGGGGAAGGAATTGAATGCAAGAGTGAATGTACTTTAAGAATGCAGTATACCATTTGATAAGACTTTTAATACATAGAACCATGGAATTATAGAACACTACACTACAACACATTGGGGTACTAATGCTGCTGTTATTTAAGGGTTACTGCCTTCAACAAATGATACTCTGTTCAAACTTTATGTGAACCTGAGAGAACTTTAAGGTAACTTACTTTTTTATTAAGTTAAAACATAGAACATGTTCAGTGTTCTATAATTAAGTTAATGTAAATTGTCAAGTTAGAATATTTCAGCAATAAAGTGCTTTAATTTTAATTCTTTATACTTTTATGTGTTTAGCAATGCTCTAGTAATGTTATAGTGTCACAGAGTGGTACAGCACAGAAACAGGCCCTTCAGCCCACCATGTCCATGCCTCTCATTGCACACATCACCATCACAAGTTAACATTTTACCTCTAGTCAGATGATGAAAGACCATTCGTGTCCTGGAGTTTCAGTTCCATTGTTGGATGGCATAGTGACACAACTAGTAGAGCGTCTGCCTTACAGCCGCTGCGATCCGGGTTCAATCCTGACTTCTGGTGCTGTGTGTGTGAAGCTTCCACGTTCTTTCTGTGAGCACGTGGGTTTGCTCTGGGTGCTCCCATTTTCTCACATCCCACACACATAGACGACTGTAAATTACCCCTAGTGTAGGTGTGTGGTAGGAGAGTCAGTGGGGAGCTAATGGGCATGTGAGAAAATTGGTGATAGAGAGATAAATAGGGGAATGGGATTGCTGTGAGAGTTGGCATCTATTCAGTGGGCTGAATGGCCCCCTTCGACTTCACCAGGCAGCGTGAGAAATAAATATGTTCAGATGGCATGTTCCAGACGTTCCAGGTTTCACTTGGCTGTGTGCACTTCACCAGTCCTCCACATGATGGCAGTGACACACCCTCCAATGGAGCCAGCCCAATCAGAATGCCCGTGAACCAAGACAAGTAGTAATTCCCCAAATTCACTTTTAATGCTAATGTTTCTGGTAACACAACATAAAACAAAACCTGTCACATCGGACTTGTTAATGAGCTGATGCTTCCTAATCTTTTCTAACTTTGATTAGCCTCAGCTGAGGAGAAGTGCTCAGTCCAGGTGAAGGGTCTCGACCCAAAACGTTGACTGTCCATCTCCCTCCATAGATGCTGCCCGACCTGCTGAGTTCCTCCAGTATCTGTGCGTTGCTCTGGATAAGAGGGTTTGCCATCACTTGGTCGGGCTTTTCTCTTTTACCTGAACTACAGAAACCTCAGAATTTTGGCCGATATTTACATCAGCAGAGTGTGTTTCATGAGGGGTTGTGTGGGATTTAGTGACTAGGTCTTGTGATCCTTTCCCAGTCAACAGCCTGATCACCTGCTAAGAGAAAACTAGAGCTAAGAGACTGCAGCTGAAGATCACATCAGGTTGTTCCCAATGGTCAGGGTGGGGCCAGGCAACAGGGGGAGGGGTCAGATGATCGCAGGGAAGGCCAGAGATGGAGCAGAGAATGGGG
>JARFYF010000029.1:32060660-32075613 GCA_030265395.1 Rhina ancylostomus | reverse complement strand
ACAGATCCCTGCAGAACACCACTGGTCAACGACCTCCATGCAGAATATTCTCCATCTACCGCCACCCTCTGTCTTCTATGGGTGAGCCAATTCTGAATCCACACAGCCACGTTTCCCTGGAATCCATGCCTCCTGATTTTCTGAATCAGCCTTCCATGAAGAACCTTATCAAACGCCTTACTAAAATCCATGTACAGCACATCCACTGCTCTACCTTCATCAGTGTGCTTTGTCACATTCTCAAAGAATTCAATCAGGCTTGTGAGGCATGACCTGTTGCTGTAGTACATGCCTCCAACACTTCCCCTGGAAGCACACTCAGTAGGTAACATATAGACAACTTGCTCAACCTTTCTGTATAAGTCAATCCTGCCACCTCAGGAACTGGCCCTGCTAAGCCTTCTCTGAACTGCCTGCAATGCAAGTGTAACCTCAACTTGGGAGACCACAGCACTCCAGGTATGATATCACCAATGCAACATTACTTTGCTTTTATTTTCCATTCCCTTTTGCAATAAAGGTCAATATTCCACTTGCTTTTCCAGTTACTTGCAGTTCCTGCATACTGACTTTCAAGGTTTCAAACAGAAGACACTCAGGTCCTTCTGTACTGCAGCATGACAGAGAACGCGTTATTCTGGGGGCGGTGGAGATATCTGGGCCCAGCGCACAGCCTTGAGGAACTCTTGCACTGTTGGGGCTGAGATCCCAACCATCTTTCCTTGGTACAACTCCATCAAGTGTTTTCCTTTGATTCCATCAACTTCAATCTTACTGTAGGTCCCTGATGTCATAATTGGTCAAATTTTGCCTTGATATCAAGGGAAGCCACACACTTGATCAAGGTCTCTAAGGATCTTATAATAGAATGCTACTGAAGAAAATGCTGGGGACACAACTATTTACCAGCCACATTAATGGTAAATAGTTGTGTCCCCAGCATTTATTAGTTAATGGGGCCAAGTGGATTGATGACAGAGCAGGTTTGAGGCACCATATGGCCTACTCCTGCTCCTATTTGTTCTGCTTGGAACTGAATGATACTGAAGAAACCTTACTCACCCTTGAGCACTTTATTGGTGACTGTGCTGCTTGATATAACCTTCCATCACTTGGAAAAAACAGATTCCAAAATCTGCAATCTCTCATGTCTCCTTCCATCACTTGTTGATGGAAGAGTACACCACTGGGTGAGAATCTGACTGGATTTCTCCTGCTAATTGTGGATTGGATATACCTAGCAGATTTTCCATGTATCCAAATAGTGTTGCAGCAGTAAAGGAACGGCTTGGCAACTGCTGTGGCTATTTCTTGAGTATATCTTCAGTACTACTGTGGGAAGGTTGGGTGGGGGGCTGATTTTTGGGCTTCATAACCTTTTCTTAAATCAGTGTGCTTCGTGACTTGTTGATATTACTTGACTGAAGACTGGCTTCTGTTATGTTTCTGACTCCAGGAAGAGGATGAGGTGGATCATTCACTCAGTACTTCTATTGACTAAAAGTGCTTCAGCTTTGTCTTTTTGTCCTAATCTGCAGGACTTCATCGTGGTGGAGGATGAGAACATCCTTGGAGCCTGCTCCTCACATTATTGTCTGTTATCATACACGAGTGGACGTGGCATGAATGGTGATCAATTGACTGTGAAATTTTTAAACTCTGCATGTAGCATCATGCTTCCACTATATGGGATTCATGTAGTCTTATGTTGTAGTTTCACCAGGTTGGCATATGGTTGATTCTGCTCTTCTATATTCCTTCCTGAATCAGGTTTAGATAGTAATGACTGAATGAAGCATACACTGGGCCATGATGTTACCAATTGTGGTGGACTTAAATCAAGAAGGACAGGAACAAAAACTAATTATAAAATCCAAACAAGCCCATAGCAAGTTCAGATTTGGGATTCTGATGCTAGAGAAGATATTATGGCCTCGGAGTGAATGCAGGGAAGATTGAGGAGGATGATTTTGAGGCTTTGAAGATAATTTGCATAACTGTCTTATATTCCTTTGATTTTGGTAAGTTGAGGGGTGATCCAATGGAGGTACTTATAAAAGCAAAATGACAGAAAAAATGGTGCTGAAGTCCAGAAATTAATCTTAAATTTGGTACTGCCAGTTAGGAATAACAGAGAAACAGTTTTGCACAAAGCGTCACAGAAATCTCAAACTTTTTCACTCAAAAGCTTACAGGTGCTCACCAGGGAAAGGATTAGTTTTTATTCTTTGTTCTCCGGTGGCTTTTGAGTGCATATCCTCCTCACCTGCCTGCAGTTTTTCTTTGCACAAACCATTTCATTGGCACAGATTGTGTGGATTTACTCTTTACACTTTCCATCGCATCACTCCGAACAAGCCTGACCCAGAATTTACTGATTCATGGTTGATTCTGCACTACTCCATGTTACTTGCAGCTTTCTCCAACTTGTTCACTAATTGACATGTTCACACAAACCATTTGAATGGTTTCATTCTGTCCTGTAGGTTGGTATAACTAAACAACTTAAGAAAGGGAGATATTTTGCCAGGCGGATAAATAGCTTCTCCTCTTCCTTTCTGCCTGCTGGTTCTTCTTAAATTCCTTTTTTATAAGAAAAGTTACCTGAAGTTAAGATAATAGAATGCATTGCTCATGCACAAGAAGACCATTGCCAGCTTGCTGGCTGGTTAGGTATGTATAACTGTGTGTTAACTGTTAAAAAGGTCTTCATCTACCACTGATGGTGCTTACCAGAGCATATTTAATTCATTGACAGGTGTCAAAATCTAAACTATTCTAGATTAATTGAAAAGTTGCATTTTGACGATAGTCATAAAACTAAATGAATAACATTTACTGTGAATAAATAGATCTGATTAACTGAAAGGCTGGATTTTGTGAGAGTAAGCAATATGTAATTGAAAGCTTTTTTATAGTCAAATCTGAATGATGAATTTCACAATTAGTCTTCACAGTTGCAGCCAACAAGCTCAGTAACTTGATTGTGAAGCAGAGAATAAATCAGTTCCAGTATATATTAATCAGCAACTTGGTGATTACATCCTAAAAAATGCATTGACGTTAAGCCACTACATTAACACGTTATGCAAATAAAATCTGTAAAATAAAGATATTGTTTTGGATTTCTTTAACAAATCTCTGGCTAAAAGAATTACAATAATAATACAAACACACAGCTCAATCACAAGAGATAATAAATTACTTCAGATATCACAATTCTCTGGTAGTCATAAAATATACTTGGCATTTTAAGGAAAATAAGGAATTCTTTTCAGGACATCAGAAATAGAAGCAGAAGTAGTCTATGGTGCTTGTTACTCCTGCTCTGGCATTCAATAAGAATATGATCCCTTGCCTCACATATGTGTTTCCTGCCCAATGACTGTGTTTCCTCATTCTCTTGGTGCCCAAAAATCTATCAATCTCAGCCTTAAACATACTGAATAACTGGGAATCCAGAGAGATCTGAAGGTAAGAAGTCCAACGAAACATAACCATTTGAGTAAAGAAATGTCTTCCCCCCACCAAATCCAAAATAACTGATCACTTATTCAGAGAATATTTGCCCTAGTCTTTGATTCTCCAGACAGAGCATGCAACGTCTTAGCACACCTTGTTGATTCCTTTCAGAATCACGTGGATGTCCATGAGATTACCATTCATTCTTCTAAACTCCTGTTTATTCATCCTCTCCTCATAAAACTAACCCTTCATTCCAGAAACTTTACTTATTCAGCACCACCTCAAAATCAAGTATATCCTTCCTGAGATTTAGAGACCAAAAATACACATGGTATTCCAGGAAGCAGGTACAATAAGATTTCCTTCCTATTATATTCCAACTCTCATTTGATATATCACAAAAAAACCTGTTTCCTTGCATTTCCTCCATCACATTCTGATTGTGTCATCCCACATATAGAGGAAAGGATGATCTAGATACATAGAGAACACTACTTGTCTGGCAAAGGAGATATCATCATAAAACATCTTTTGACACTGCTAACATTCTCACTGTGGTGTATCTCATGGTGAATGATAGATTGCATTGTTGCCAAATATAAAGTAAAAGCATGCTGGGATACAGAAATGGGAAGAGTTTCACATGCACAATTTCCTTAAGTTTATTTAATTGCAAAAGTATTGTATTACTTGTACATTGTACTACATCAATGCACTGTGTAATGAATTGATCTGTATGAACGGTATGCAAGATAAGCTTTTCACTGTACCTCAGTCCAAGTGACAATAATAAACCAATTCCAAAGTTCTGGCACTACTAGGATAGTTTGTATGGAATGTTTTGTTTTATTTTTAATGTACCTTTACCTTGTAGAATATGGATGCAGCACCTCCTTTGCCGTCCATAATAATAAGATGAATTGCGTCTGCATTTCCACCCATGTTGGATTAGTTCTTTATCCTACTGTAGAAGGGAGCAAAAGTCAACATGAACCAGAGATCCAGTTCATAATCACTATTGACTGACTTTCCACCTTACTTGGAAGTACACAAGTCTGAACAAGTTAAGTCAAGTTTACTGTCATAAACACAAGTCGGGTGAGGTACAGTCTAAGATCGAAATCCAGGTTGGCATAAGGAAGAATGGGTCCTTGAGTTTAGCACTTTGGAAAGACATTGATGGCATTGCAAGGTTGCCATCTTTTGGAGTAAAGGGAGATGCAAACTGTGGGAACATGATACAAGAAAGGTGCTGGGAATTTAGCTTACAATTTCTTAAATTTTCCTTCATTACAGGGAATGGAACATTTTACTGATTTCTCAAGTCTTTTTACCAAAATCAGTATTCTGTTTTGGCTGAAATGGAAACTGAGATCTCTCCAACGCAAATGAAAATGAAGTGGGTCTATGGAACATAAGAAACCATGAGAAATAGTCACAGAAGTGGATAATTGGCATCTAAGTTGTCGAGATCTCTCAAAGTTATTGTGTGCTTCAATGAGATTACCTATTGTTCTTCTAAATTCTGGAGAGTATTGGCCCATTCTGCTTAACTTTTCATCAAAGGATGATCTCCTCTCACCTCTTCCCCCAGCCCAGGAAACAATCTGGCAAACCTTTGGTGCACAGCCCCTTCTGCACGTGTATCCTTCCCTAGGTTGGGAAGTTAGAGCTGTGCATTATTTTCCAGGTAAAGTTTCTCCAAGGAGATGTCTTTGCTGTTGCATTGCAGTTTTCTCTTATACTCCACAAGTCCTCTTGAGATAAAGATTATTTTCTTTGCTAACTGATTGCTTTACCTAAGCATTTTTTAGCAATATGTGTACAATAACACACAGCCTCTCTGAACACCAGCGCCCATCAATTTTGCCCTTTAAGAAGTACTCTATTTTCCTTATTTTTCCACTTAAGTAGATGACCTCATATTTCAGCACATTCTATTGCATGTGCAGTGTCCTCAGTCATTCACTGAGCTTGTCTATATACCCCTGAGGCCCCCTGTATCCTCCTCAGAATCTGCACTGCCACCTAGCTCAGCAGATTTGAGTAGATTATGCTTGGTCCCCTCATCCAGTTAGTGCAGAACATTTAGTATTTCACTTCGGTTCCTCTGCTGCCTTATATACAGTTGTTTTGATTGTTTCCTACTGTCAAAAGACAATCACTTATTCCAAAGAATTTCAATGCAGGAGAATCAAAGCTGGCCATGAATTTACTATTTCTTTCCTTTAGCTGATAACTTATACTGACATGGTGACAATATTTTGCATGCAAAGTAAATTCTTGAAGAGCACACTCTATAGGAAATGATATTTCTTGACAGTACAATTGTTTACTTATCAAAATAGTCAATTTATTTCTTAGTCAAAGATGTTTGACAAGATTCCTTACCTGAAAACAAATTTTAATTAATTTTTGCCCAGCGGCAGAAAGAAACATCATATTGGAGACAAGAGGAGCTTCACACAGCAGAGCAAAACATGCATAGTCTTTTTGATTTCAAGCTGATCTTTCTTAAAATAAAATCTGCCTTTTCATTTTAAATTTCAGTCTGTGTACTGACTGCACGTTAAGGGGCTATTCGAAGGTATCATATTCCCCTCCATTGCCCTATAAAATAAATCTCAATATTGCTTTTGGCTTCATCACAGTATAATATCACTTTTGGCTCAATTGAATGGTAAATAATCTAACTAGGCAACTAGGCTTTTAAGTTAGTACATAAGCAGGAGCTCACTGCTCCTGTATGCTATGAGATCTCCATGTAGGAAAACAAAACAAAGTACACAGAAAAAAATAACAGTCTTTCTTCATTTTGTAACTGTATACATGGTGACACAATGATTTTTTACCACATATACTATAACATAGAACATAAGAAATAGGAGCAGGAGTAGGCCATTTAGCTCTTTGAGTCTGTTCTGCCGCTCATCAAGATCTACCTGAGTGCAGTTTTTTTATATGATTCCCAAATTCCTTAATTCTCTTAATATCTAAGAATCTATCAATCTTTGTGTTGAATTAACTCAATGAGAATTTTCTTGGCTGGAGAATTCTGAAAATTCTCCACCTTTCGCAGAAAGAAATTTCTCCCCATTGCAATCTTAAATGGTCTTCTTATTTTGAGAATGTTACCAAGTAGGAGCCTATGAAAGTACTGGGAGGAACAAAGAACAGAGAGAAAGGACTATGATGGAAACCTTTGGATGGCACTTCCAGTGGCAGGATTTAGGGACTGGGACAAAACCGAGGGCTGTTGACAGTTGGGATGGGGGAATTGAAACAGGGGGTTGGGCAGGGATCAAGAGGTAGAGATGGCATTGTGAAAAGGAGTAAACAAGATGTTTTGAAAGAGGGAAGCGACAATGTCAAGCAATATTAGGTGACAGAACCAAAGAAACGGAAAGACTACCCTCCATGGAGAGGAAGATAATGATAAGGGACCAAAAGTACTGAGAAATATTACTGTAAAGTGTAATGTATTCTACACAGTGCTGATAACTTTATTATGTTAGAAATGTCTTATATCTGCATGTGCTTCCTGTCACCTTTCCATATATTTATAATGGAAATTCCAGTGTGAACTTCTCATGCTGTAATTACATCCTCCCCCCAAACTAGAAGTACCGCAGAACCACCACAGGGAGGACGGTATAATATCAGCATGACAGCTTTGCATAAGCAGCTCCACAATAAATGAGTAATTAGGAATTTATAGTTGAAATATAAAAGTTAGGATACAGTGATCCTGATATTTATAGGGAGGTAGGGAGTGCAGTAGTATAAGTTTAATCTGGCAATGCTCGGAGGGGGGAGTGGTGGGTGCAGGGGGAGAGGAGTGGGGAACCTGCCAAATTTAATGGCAGGACCTTATTATAATCTTCTTCCTCTGTTTCCTGACCAACAGCTGAAAAGAATCAAAAGAGGCCATTGTAGGAGGGAAGGAGGAGCCATGGCATATTGGAGAAGAGGTTTTCAGAAGAAGGCAGGTTGAGGGGTATGGGAGATATGGTTTCTTAGGAGTTCAGAGCAAGATACAGAAGCCAGTGGAAGAGAGGCCACCATAGGAAGGAGAGTTTGAGTGATCAAGTCTGGTGGGGAGAGAGACTTCAATTCAAGTTAGGAAGAAAGATATAGAGGTTTCAGGACAAAGATACTATCAAGAAGGTGAGAGGGAAAAAGGGAGGGGTCATAAATATTGAAGCTTGGGTGAGAAAGCATAACATAAGAACAAAGAAACCAAGACAAAAGAGGTCAAGTGATCACTGTGAGGGAGTGAGTTAATGACATAGGGAGAAAGCAGGCCTGGTAATACAGACAGAGGTTATTGTGGGTGAGAGTGAGGGATCTAATCTGGAGTGGAGTTGTTTATCACAGTGGTGTAAGGAGAGTGGAGAGGGAGGGCACATAGACAGAATGGAGGTTAAAGCCTTTCTTGAGTTGCCTTGGGCTACCACTTCTGTTCTTCCACTGAAACTCACCTCGGCGAATTAGCTTCCTGAAATTTGGCAACACAACATGGTAACTGCATAATTTTCTTTTGAACACAATTGCAGCAGGGAGTCCAATTTAAATACATGAATGAAGTTCCCATCTCCCTTTGATAGAACACTGTCTGATGTAGAACCTGTTACAATAAGTACACCAACCACTGGGGACGATACCCTTTTGTAAAAGTTTCAAAGTCCACCCCTCAGCCTTCTCCTGGCTGAGTAGGAGAAGAGTTAATTTAATATATTCAATGTATATCTGAGAAGCGGAGAATGGATGATATCTCTTCTCCTTGATTCTATCTCTCACCTTCCTCTGACCTTGTTTCATCTGGAGGCCACACTGGATTCTGAGCCACTGTGGCAGTATCAGGGAGAATGATATCTGTCAGCACAATGTATATAAATCATTCGCTAAACATAAAATTACTGCCTTGGCATCTATTTGTATGAACTAATTTTATTGGCTGAAATTTGTTTCCAGGAAATGAACAGCTATGTTTACTGGAAAATTCCTTTATATTCTATTTGGACTTCCTCTCAGTCACCATCAAATTCCACTTTGACTGATCTCAACTATTCCCAAAATGATTAACTATGCCTTTGATTCAGAGCTGCTAGTTACAGATGGATTTCTATGCAATTGAATACAGATGTAAAACAGAATATAGAATTGGGTTTCCATTATTTCCTCTTTTCATTGGGTAGCAGAATTAAATTTTTGATAAAGGGCCACTGTGAAAAATGTATTTAAAATCTTTGCTATTGACATCGTCAACAGGTTTTCTTCTTGCTTGTAGACCTATCTGTACTCATAAAGAAAGAAGAAATCAGGCAGGGGCTGCCAGGTAATAGGTGGAACCAGGTGAGATGGGGGATGATGTGGGAGGGGGACGGGAGCAATTTTGAAAGAGGCTGGGTGGGTAATGAGTAGAGGCAGATAAAGAAAAAAATGATTGAAAGATTAACTGAGTATTTTTCTGCATTGTTATCTATATAAGCTTCTTACCCAACCAGCTGCTTCTCACTTTAAAACTAAAAGACTATGTGTTTATAGGCCAATCAAATATGAATGCTGTCATAAGTGTGTCCATTCACAGGAGATGCAACCCTCGGAAGTACAGTCTTGATACTAATACGAAGTATTGAAGTAGACAAGATTAGAACAAGCCAAGGATCTTTCCTAAAATTAGAAAAAAAAAGTTAGAAAAGAGTGATGAAAAGTGAAATGAAGAAGATAAGTTGTTTTATTTTAGACTTAAACTACATATCACAGGATCAGTTATACTTTCCAGTGGTGTTGGTGCTCTGCTCATGAGTAGGACACAGGTGTAGAAAAAGTTATTTTATATTTAGAGACCTTAGACTAGAGAAGTGGAAAAGTTAAGAGAAAACCTTTCTATGAGTTTGAAAATGATTAGGTTTCATTGGACAAATGAAAGAATTACTAGCCTTGGATCAGAAATTATCGAGTAAAAACTTAACATCATCAGAAGTATGAAGGAAGGTGTTAGGCGAAATTACTTTATGTGAGGGATTATTAGAATGAGGAATCTGAAAATAATGCATAGCAAGCGATAACAATTATGTTTATCTTTTAACAAACTGCGGCCATTTCTGGAGAACTTTTTTATACAAAAACATTTTAATTTCTGACAGCAATTCAATTATTTCCATTATTCTTCACTTTTCATCAATCCAGGCCAGCCTTGGTCTGTTACTTGGCACCATGTGAACCAGAACAGCCTCTTCTGTTGGTTAGCTGGTTGCCAAATTGATGGCAACACTTGCACTAACCTGGGGTTGAGGAGAATTTTCAGATACCCAGCTGGTCTAAAAACAACCAATCAAAGGGCAGATAAACATTTTCTGAGCCAATGTCCTCTGATTCCAAAGAATCGCCATGATGCAAAGCAACTTCACTTACTTCATACAGGCCAAGCACAGGGTACAAAGGACCTGAGTCACTGTGGCATTTAAAACACTCTATATTTGGAATGATCTCAGGATGACCTGATTTAACATAGGCTAATATTTGCAGAAGTTGGGCATCTTGTAACTTTATCTTTGCATGCTCAGCTTAAAGACATTTTGCCTTGTACGTTGCCAGATATGTTAGCTGGTAAGATGCCAGCAAGAGGGAAAAGCATATCCAGAACATTGGTAACCAAATGGGATCAAGGACTGAGAAATAAATGGAGGTAAGAGGGTGAATCACAATGAGCAGACATAATGTCATATCAATGCAGGAAAAAAGGGAAAGTAATAAAGATTGAATAAAGAGACAAAAAAAAGACATTTTCAATATCTCCTGTGACAATTCACAATCTGAATACTATTTACTTTCTGGGCCAGAAGGGTTGATTGGCAGTTCTCTATGATAATCATTGTTGAAACTATGTTATTAATTACTCATTTTAAGTTTCTATCCTGAGTTTAATGCACAATCAATGTGCAGGGGCAACAATATCATGAAACGTATTGAGAGATCGGGACAGAATGCAAATTTCCTGAAACTGTAAGTGGAGTGGTAAAACCAGCCAGCAACATGTGATGGTCCATGATTCCTGGGGAATCTCTCTCTGCCCAAATGAATTTGGCTAATTTTCACATTAATAACACTGTGAATCATTTAACCAGGCTATTATTTTTCCTCAGATTCTGGCTCATTAAGAATGGTGAGTGGTTTCAAGATTCCAAAGGTATTATAAATGTAGTTATGTTTCCAATTGATAACAATGATGTTGAACAAATCACACCACAGTTCTACTCCTTCAGTGAAGATATATGATTTGCATTCATCAAACAAAACTGTCACTGAAGGTTTATTGAATTCAGAAAGCAAGAAGAAATTGGTAATTGAACAGATGCATCATGCATCCCTCCCACTTCCTGTGCAAATCCCCCCACAGCTTCCCCCTTCCCCCTCACCTCACCACTCTTCAACTGAGTACAATTTTAATATGAATCCTCTGTCTAACTGAAAATTCTCTTGTCTTTTCACTGTTTTTCTCTTTCCTCCTCCCATTTTCCTTTCACCAAGTCCCTTCCTCATTTCCTCAGCTACACCCCACCCCCCTTGTCTTATCTGCTCCACAATCCACTTCCCTGCTCCCTCATTTTAGTTCATCATCCCGAACCTCTAACCAGGTTTATACTGAAACATTCACATTAATCTTGGATTACTAATTGCAAAGCCATTAGAAATCAGACAATACAGCAAGTTCAAGGTTATTTGGTGGAAAACTAAACTGTTAGTTGAAGGGACCACTGTCAACAACATATATAATCGGTTCACCTTTTGACTCATCTAAGACAGAAAAAAATTAGGCTTTTTTAATATATTTTTTCCCATTCTCGGAATGTGTGGATACAATGATTGATTCGTTAATACAGATTTAATATGGAGTATTCCCCTTCATAGTTGAGGTGAAATTTTGTTAAAATTCTCAAAAAATGTATCTGATGTTCACAAAGCAAAGAATTATCATCAATGTGAACAAAAAGCATGTTATACTTACGCACAAATGTTAAGATACCTTAAACATCATTTGATATTTTGGCTGACCTTGATGCGTCTGTTGATAAAGAATAATGTTTTTAAGCTGTACTTATTTTATCAACCATTTTAATGGGTGCTTAAAGATTTTGTAAGGGATTCTAGGAAATTGTTTATCTTTAATAGGCCCCTACAGGCAATCACAGCAAGTTGATTTAAGTGGTCAGAAATTTACAGAGCTCATTTTAATCCCTTCAAAAACTCAGCTAATATTTTGACATTTGTGAGATCGTCATAAGCATTTCTAAAGAATAATGCAAAGATATAAGCATAGATTATTAATCCATTATGAATCCTACAATGTCTAATCATAACTTCATATCAACTTTATTACCCATCAGGAAGTATTCAATAAATAATACCAGTTCAAATGGAGAAGGAAGAGTGAATTAACAATCATAAATATGCACAAAAAGTTCTTCTAACATGAACTAAGAAGGTTATGCATGGCAGCATGTATAATTTGGATCCTTCATCTGGCCAGTCATCAAACTCAGCAGAAAGGTTGTTTTATCTTCAACACATTGCAGTTATTCAGTTTTGGCTCCCAATTTTAAATTAGGAAGGCTCATACTCCCTCATACTACCAGATGTTGGTAACTCAAAAAAATTGCAGTATAATTAATCATAATCAATAGAATCTAATCGAGCTACAGCAGCCATTAACAACAACTTACATTTAGATAGAAATGTTTGAAGGATTCACAATGTTTGAAGTCTGAACCTTTTAGTGAGTGACTGAAGACAGGGAGAATGCACAAGAGGTCAAAATTAGAGGATCATAGAGGAAAACAGAGATACAAGGTTAGAGGTAGTGTTTAGGAGTTTTAATTGTGCCAATAAATATTTTAAATGTGGTCACAGGAGGCTAGTTGAGGGTGACAGTTGAGTAGAATTCAGTGTAGGTTCGGTTTTGGACAGTTAAGCTGACCTTGAACTGAATATGTGGCAAAGGTCTGGGGAGGGGCGGAAGAGAAGGGTGAAGGTGCCAGCACAGTAAAGAGCCTGGCAGTGGTCTGAATTATATGGACATAGGTGCACTGCTCACTGTCATCCCTCTTCCAAACCAAAGTTGAAGGGCTTATCTTGCTGCCGGGAGCATCCTGGGCTCAAGGGGCAAAGCATCATGGTTAATCCCTGTCCTTGCGACTTCCCTGACAGTTTTGACAGCTGGAAGTGTCCTGCCCACAGCTTTGCTGGTTATTAAGACCATAAGACCATCAGATATAGGAACAGAATTAGGCCATTTGGCCCATTGAGTCTGCTCCACTATTTGATCATGGCTGATTTATTCTTCCCTCTCAACCGCATTCTCCTACCTTCTCCCCATAACATTTGACACCCTTATTAATCAAGAGCCTATCAACCTTTGTTTTAAATATATAACATAGAACATTACAGCACAGTACAGGCTCTTCAGCACACAATGTTGTGCTAGCATTTTATTCTGCTCTCAGATCTATCTAACCCTTCCCTCCCACATAGCCCTCCATTTCTCTGTCATTCACATGTCTAGCTAAAAGCCTCTTGAATGTCCCTTATGTATCTGCCCCCACAACCTCTGCTGGCAGTGCATTCCAAGCACCCACAACTAGTGTAAAAAGCTTACCACTGACATCTCCCTTATATCTTCCTCCAATCACCTTAAAATTATGTCCCCTCATGTTAGCCATTTTCACCCTGGGAAAACGTCTTTGACTGTCCACTCAATCTATGCCTCTATTAAGTCACCTCTCATCCTCCTTCTCTCCAAAGAGAAAAGGCCCAGCTCACTCAAGCTATCCTCATGAGACATATTCTCCAATTCAGGCAGCATCCTAGTAAATCTCCTCTGCACCCTCTCTAAAGTGTCTGCATCCTTCCTGTAAAGAGGTGACCAGAACTGAACATAACACTCCAAGTGTGGTCTAACCAGAGTTTGATAGAACTGCAACATCACCTTGTGGCTCTTGAGCTCGATATCCCGACTAATGAAGGCCAACACACCATACGCTCAATGACTTGGCCTCCACAGCCGTCTATGACAATAAATTCCATAGATTCACCACCCTCTGGCTAAAGAAATTCCTCCTCATCTCTGTTCTAAAGGGACATCCTTTTGTTCTGGGGTTGTGCCCTCTGGTCCTAGACTCTCCCACTACTGGAAACATCTTCTCCACATCCACTCTGTCCAGGCCTTTCAATATTCAGTAGATTTCAATGAGATCCTCCCCTCATCCTTCTAAACTCCAGCGAGTACAGGCCCAGAGCCATCAAATGCTTGTCATATGCTAACCCTATCATTCCCGGGATCATTCCCATAAACCTCCTCTAAACCCTCTCCAATGCCAGCACATTCTTTCTTAGATATGGGGCCCAAAACTGCTACAATAATCCAAATGTGGTCTGACTAATGCCTTATAAAGCCTCAGCATTACATTCTTGCTTTTATATTTGCGTCCTCTCCAAATAAATGCTAACATTGCATTTGCCTTCCTTACTACCAACTCAACCTGCAAGTTAACCTTTGGGAAATCCTGCACTAGAACTCCCAAGTCCCTTTGCACCACCTATTTCTGAATTTTCTCTCCACTTAGAAAATAGTCTGTGCCTTTATTCCTTCTACCAAAGTGAATGATTATAACTTCCCTACACTGTATTCCATCTGCCACTTCTTTGCCCAATCTCCCAACCTGTCCAAGGCTATCAGGTCTCAATGCTTCATTTGAAAATTATTAAAATGAAACACAAAATTAGAACATTTTAAAATATATATGTTAGAAAAATATAAACAACTGAAATATTTAAAGCAACCTTAAATAATTGAAGACAACAAATCACAATTTTTTTTTAAGAAGGAATCTAAATTCCCACCCAACAAGTCTACAGTCCCCATAGGAATCAATGGGAGCACAGAAACCTGCAACAGTTCTAATAAGGTATAGGATACAGTTTAGACCTGATCTGTCCCAAAGTGATTTACTTTGGATATATACTTTTTGGAAATGGAGTAGCCAACTTGCACCCAATAAGATCCCACAAACAGTAACAAATAACTGTTACAATGTGTCGTTTCATTGTCTCTAAGGGACTTGTTATATATTGTGTACATAATAGTAGAAACTTCTATATTTTTTTCTATTTTGGTTAATTTACTCCCATTGTCATTTGCCTTGATCATTTTATTGGTCATTCATCTCAGCTTCTTAAAACTTTATCAATCCTCAGGATTACTTTCACTTCTTGGCAACAAAGTAAACTACTTTTAAGCTAATGCCTTAACCGCTATTGTTATCTGCAAATTAATCAATTTTCTCATGGATTTTTTTTAAACTTTGCAATGGAATGTATATTCATTAAGAATTTCTTTAATGTTTGTCATTATTTGCTGCCAAAACTGTTAATCTAATTTCTCAATCTACCTTAGTCAATACATTCCTCAGTCCTGTATAATTGGCTT
>JARFYF010000029.1:31954897-31968235 GCA_030265395.1 Rhina ancylostomus | reverse complement strand
TATTATCATAAGTAGTTATTAATAAAGTAGATTTTAACACTTATACATGTCTCGGTGTGTTTCTCTTGTTGCTGGTACGTAACACTGCCAACACCAGGTTTTCTCCCCTATGGGTGTTTTCAGCTGATGACTTCCCTCTCCTCTACAAGATCTCAATGGCTTGAACTATCCACTAGGTCAGGAGATCTCATTGCTTCTCTGGTCCTTTGGACTGCTTCCTGGAGGACAGCTCAGGAATCATTTTCTTGTGCCCAGATTGAGCAAACCTATTTCTAGTTCAGAGTCTCTAATTTTACCACTGTCCCATATTGGTTGCATTTGCAATAGCATAACAAAAACATTATGTTGGCATGCCAGATAACTGAATTAAATTCAGCCTTGGATTCAGATGACAGTCAAGTCCAGCAGTATATCCTGCCTGTCTGAGAGTGAAGAGATGTGAATGGCATCACGGTCACAAGAAAGTCAGAGAGGGGAGAGGTGATCAGGAGGAACAAAGGGCAGGGCAAACAGTGATGTGAGTTACTTGGTTGAGCCAATAGCAGCATTCCCATTCCTTTCAATTCTACAAAGTAATTTCAGATCTGTTACTTTTTAAAAATAATACTTCTTTAAAGATCACACATTAGAAAGATCATGACCCAGAGATATAATTGGAGTTTACATGTTGCAAGCTCTGGCTTCTATCAATAAATATAGGAATTCATATGGGAGATCTGTGCAAAGCCTCATTTCAATGTTCTGACCATTTCAGGCAGCTGCCTGGTCCATTTACAAAAAACAATCTTTATCAATTTATCAATGGCTAAGAAGCCCAAATAGATCAGACATGGGGCTCTGCATTGCCAAACTGATTATTGCTGAGGTTGCTAATGTTTGTAAAACAGCCAGGAAGAATATATACCACTAAGTTTCACAGAATTTTGGGGTTGTCCAAGACCATGTTTTCACCAGCTCCTTGGAAGAACTATCCAATTAACCTTACTCTTCTGTTCTTTTTACATAACATCTCAAATATTTCCTTTTCAAATATATATTCAATTCCATCCTGAAACTCCTCTACTATACTTTCAGGCAATGCATTCCAGATCATTACAAATTGCTGTATAAAATTTTCTCTTGAGTCTTTTGCCAGCTATTTTAAATCTATGGAGTCCAATCCTTTTGCCAGTTAAGGATGTGCACGGTTGGTGGGGAGGATAGGGGGTTGGAGGCAGGAGGGATATACTCCCCTCTAGTAGTCAGTAAAATCATTGAGGATTTGCGCCTATGTGTATATGTGTATAATATGAATCTGTTTCAAGTGCCCCTCCAAAAGTAATCGAGTTTAAATTCCGCACACACACCTGCTGCCTGTAGAAACAGTTTCCTTCTAAGTCTTGTCTGCAATGTTTTCTCATTTGATATTCTTTTTTTATAAATTTACAGTACTCTACGGTTCAATTTTTTTTGTGACAGTCGGGCAGAAACTAACAGTTAAGTAACTACTACCTGCATCTCATTAGAGACTGAGCATTGGACTTGGAGGGGCTGTACAAAAGTGGAACTAACAAAAGTTACACTTAACAAAATAATGAACAACAAAAGTCTTTAACAAAAATAAAATGCATCTCTTTTTTTTGGGACCTTGAGATAACTTGTTTGTGTAATGTGCCTTTTGACAAGACCAGCGTTTATTTACCATCTCTAATTATCCTTGAAAAGGTGGTGGTGAGCCGCTTCCACGATTCACTGCAGGCCTGCTGATGAAAGTAGTTCCACGGTGCTCTCGGAAGGAGGTTCCAAGATTTTTGTATGCAGAGACATTGAAGGAACAGTGGCAAATTTTCAATTCAGCATGGTGTGCGATTTGGAGGTAAACCTGCAGGTGTTCCTGTGTGACTGAAGCCTATATCATTCTTGGTGGTTGAGATTGCTGGGGTGGGAGGCACTGCTAGGGTAGCCACAGTGGTGGATGGAATGAACGTTCTGGCTGGTGGATGTGATAATAAACAAATGGGCTCCTTTTTCCTGGATGCTT
Organism: Rhina ancylostomus; assembly: GCA_030265395.1. NCBI lineage: Eukaryota > Metazoa > Chordata > Chondrichthyes > Rhinopristiformes > Rhinidae > Rhina > Rhina ancylostomus. The sequence continues at coordinate 31,966,215 of JARFYF010000029.1, read as the reverse complement.
CACAATAAGTGAAATGTAGCCCAGTTCCATAAACAACAATGAGACAAATTACCAGATAATCTGTTTTAATCGTGTTGGCTGAGATAGGAATGTTGCTCAGGGTGAATGGATAACGATTCTGCTCCTTGATCAGTGTTAGAATTTTTAGACCACCTGAGCAAACAAACAGAGGCTGGCTTTAATTTCTCAGTTAAAACATGGAACTCTCACAATGCCATAGACTCTCAGAAATGCATTGATGTAACATCACAGGATACATAGTTAAGCCTCTGGGAAAATTATTGTTGCCAGCGATTCTGTTTAGCCTGATGAGTATTATTGACCTTTTCTGTTTTATTTCAGAACGTCATGGCCCACGAGATTTTATTTTTGTGTTAAACCAACCCCAACTGAGAGCTGAAGAAAGCATAATCTGAGCTGACATTTCAGTACAATGCTTTTGCCAATTCTTACCTCTAAAATCAATCACCAGGAAAATGTGAGGTTGACCAAGGGTGACTTTTCCTCTCATTGTCATCAGAATGGTAGAAGCATTACTGCTTCAATGTGGCTTCTCAGCCACTAGTGTTAAAAGACCCTGCAGAAAAATTTCTTCCACTTTCCAGTTTGTACCTCTATCCAAATTGTACATTTTAGTCCTGATTTTTAAATTCTCATCTCACACTAAATTTGGGACAGGATCTATCACGAGACTGAGAGGCATTCCTTTGGTATGTGGTTCGTACTTGCTACCTGGTCCTGCCTCAGGCACATTTAGGTTTACTAGATCTCTGTTGTACCTCACATTTGGTAGTGAAGTGGGACCTAAGGAGCTTAAGCAGCAGCCTGGCTGCTTGGATAACAAACAAAACTGCAGGTACTAGAATCTGAAACAAAAACAAAAATGCTGAAAGAACTCAACCAGTTCTTCAGAACTGAGGAAGGATCTCTGACCCAAAACATTAACCGGTTTCTCTTTCCACTAATGTTGCACAACTGGTTGAGTTCTTCCAGCATTTCTGTTCTTGTTGTTGGCTGTCTGAGTTAATTGACATGAGCCAGTAGGCGAGGGCCTTGGAGGAAGAGCCAAGTGATGCAGAACATGTGGTTTCCTGTTCTGAGGATGCCCAATGAAGATGAATTTTCAAAAGTATGAGATCCTCAACTTGCCAATATATCAGAATGCCACATTTTAGCTTGCTCTTGGAAATTCAGTTTAAAGCCAAAGACATCTTCTTAAAGCACAAAGATACATTATTTACTGTCAGTTTTAATTAGTGGTGTTGAACATATCTCCAGTCTTTGCCAGGGTATATGGTTGATATTCACACAACCACCCTTGGATACAAAACCTAGACGTCACTTTATTTTCAGTTACTGCCACCCAATCAGGAAAATTGAATCTCATTTCACTGGGAGAAAATGTCTTTGGTTATTTATTTGTTCCCAAAGAAACAGAGACTTTAAACCAGCTCTTGACTTTGGATCACTTGATAATAAAATTTAAATTACAGCAATCTAACTTTGAAAATTCTGTGATGATTTTTCAACTTTCTCACAAACCAAATCAAAGGGATAACGTCAACAATTATATAATTGTTATTTTGCAATGACTGGATGCATTGGCTTTACTACACAATTGATATATCTTCACCACTTTAAGTCATTGTTTATATGGCCCTGCTTGAAACTACCCAGAGCTTATTGAGCCATACAAACCCTATTAGTGAAGCAACATGTGAATGCACTGTAGACATGACCTCTGGAAAACACATGTTTACATAAATTATAACAACTGCATTCCAGTAGTAAAATCATGCCAAAATAATTAATGATATCTCAGTGCAATAAACACGTCAACAAATCCACTTCAAGCAGACATGATGAATGAAATGTCCCATATTTTAAAATTGAAAAACACTTAACCTGAGTTGTGTAGTTCCAATGAAGAGACCCATATAAGAAGTTAAACTATCTTCATCTTTTGGATTTTAACCACCACATATGTCATACTGTTCTTTCATTAATTAATGCAATGGCAATAAGAACTTAGCTTCTAATTCACACCAGTTTCTCTTGACACCTAGCATTCTTGCCTTTGAAGGTCAGTATTGTATGGCCCCCTGTGGATTTAAGCATATAAACTAGACTGGCACATTAGCACAGTAATGAAAGATGCTAAATTGCCATCATCTGAAGGAGCTGTTGAACCTTGATCCCACCTATTTTCTCAATTGGAATCAAAGGACCTGACAGCATTTTTTGAAGAAGGAGAAGGGGCTCTTCTGGCATCCTGGCCAATATTTACCTTCTAGCTAATGCCACCAAAAACTGATATGATCAGAAACACAAATTTAAATATGCCACAGAACACCAACAGGGCATTGTATTCTGCCTCCAAAATTTGTTCATCTTTGCTGTGAGAAACATTAAATGAATGCAGTTTGTACTTCTGCAGATTGCCTTTTAGTTCTAAGGGTAGATATTTCAGTTATTTTTTTGTTATAGTCTCTCATACATTCAACCAAATTCAGTTAAGGAACAGACACATTAAGAGCAACACAGTGGTGCAGCTAGTAGAGTTACTGATTCACAACTCCAGTAACCCAAGTCCTGACCTCTGGTTCTATCTGTGAGGAGTCTGTACCTTCTCCTTGTGATTGCATGGGTTTTCTCCCACATCCCAAAGATGTGTGAGAGGGTAGGGAGGTAATTGGCCACTATAAATTGTCCTAGTGAGTAAATGAGTTGTAGAATCTGGGAGGAGCTGGGGAAAATGAGGCAAGAATAAACTGAGGATTATTGTAAATGTTTGCTTGATGGTCAGTGCACTCAGTGGGGGCCAAAGGGCCTATTTTTGTGTTGCCTAACAATATTCTAAATGTATTATAGGAGCAGCTTCTCATGCCATTGTGACACTTCACTCCAATGACATCATAGTGAGGAGCAAGAGGCAGTGGCAATCGTCTCTTTGCATAACATTACTTGGGAAAGAGGGGAAGAGTTTTACATAAGTGTCTGCTCCCAGGAAACTGCTTCTAACCAGTGGTCACGCATGGGTACAGGACCTGTGTAAAGTACATTAGATCCTATACATAGCATATCATTGTATTAACAGATTATTTGGCAAAATATATCTATCATCTTTGAAGAAAAATATTTTCTCTATTATGGAAAATAATTACTTGGAATAATTATTCCTGTATTCCCCTCCAATTTTCTACTTCATTCTGAAAAGGAGAAGGAAAGATCCAAGGACAAGACAATGTGTTTTAGATCCATGAAAGGCTACAGTGAGAGTCCCTGATCACCAGCTGTCCTCCAGAGAACAGTCCAAATGGTCACCATCCATGCCTCTGCTTCAACAAATAGGCACCAACGGCAGGATCACAGTTGAGCTTCATTCTGTTTGCACCCAACAGCTTCACATACTGACTCCCAGCAATGGCCACAGTATAATCATTAGGAGATGACTTGAGAAGGATGCAGAGGGGCTTCAGGGAAATACAGACAGGTTAAGTGAATGGGCAAGGTCATGACAAATGGAATATAATGTGGAAAAATACAAGGTCAACTATTTTGGCTGAAAAGAAAAAGGCAGATTGTGTTTTTAAATGATAGGAGTTTGAAAGGTTTTGTTGTTTGAGAGACATGGGGGTACTTGTAAACAAATTGCTGCAAGTTAACTTGCAGGAACAGTAATAAATTAAGAATCCAAATGAATGGCTGCCCTTTATTGCAAAAGGATTCAAGTACAAGAGTAGAGATGTTCACTCCCAACTATATCGGCTCCTGGTGAGATAGCACCTGGATTATTGTGTGCAGATCTGGTCTTCCTACATAATGAAGGACATATATGTAATTGCTGTATTGGTTTACCACTGTGATTCCGGGGGTGGCAAGTTGGTCATGCAAAGAAACATTAAGCAGATTTATTAGGTATTCTCTTGAGTTTGGTAGACTAAGCAAGACTACCTCTTGAAATGCACAAAATTCTGCTGGGGTTTGACGGGATAAATGCAGGTATGATATCTTCCTTAGCTGAGGTATCCAGAACCGGGGGTCACAGTCTCCAAATACAGGGTCTGGCATTCAGGACAGTGATAAGAAAGGTCTTCACCCAGAGGGTAGTAAATGTCTGGAATTTTCCACCCAAGAAGTTCTAAAAAAGTTTGATAGATTTTTAGATATTAAGGAAATCAAGGGATATAGGGTTAGTGCAGGAAAGTGGTGGTGTATTAAAGATCAGCTCTGATTTCATTAAATGACAGAGTTGGCACAAGGGCTGAGTGATGTGTTTGTGGTCTATTTTTCCTTCCTTTCCCTTCTTGTAGCAGCACTCCTGTTGTTTCAGCAGAAAACAGCCAACTAAACCTCAGTCCGTTTGACTGAGCTACTTATTGGCTGATCATGAGACCTATACAAAAACTGTTACCTTTTTGGTGGTAGCATACCATCATGTTACATCACTCTCTACCTAGCCCCATACCATCAACACTATTAGCATTTCTTGATAAAAAATGGTTTCCCAAAGCTAGTTTAAACAAAACCTAATTGAAAATAGCAAAAAAAACTGCAGATACTGGAAATCAGAAATAAAAGCAGAAAATGCTGGAAATACTCAGTGGATCAGGGAGTATTTGCAAAGAAAAGAAAACAGAGTTAACATTTCAGGGTAATGACTCTTCAGATGATTATATCCCGTTTCCATTTTATATTAAGCAAGAAATGTAGTTTTGTTTTTCCAAGGCCTGGGAACTGGATTATCACCAAACACATGAAGTATGAACTGCATGGACTAAAAGAGCCATGAGCAATTTACTGATTGCAAAATGGGGTAGCTGTTGGTGATGGGGCTGGAAAGGGCAATCTATGTCCAGCAGCAGCCAGTAAGGGCAAAGAAAGACACGATTACCACATTTAAAAGGCATTTGGACAGCTACTTAGATAGGAAAGGCATAGATGGATATGGGCCTAATGCAGGTAGATGGGATTAACGAAGACAGGCATCACAGTCAGCATGAATGAGGTGGGCCAAAAGGGCCTGTTTCTTTGCTGCACCATTATATGATTCTATAATCCTTTGAAAAGCAAAGGTACATATAAAAAAACATTAAATATGCCTGTTGGATTGAAGGCTCTACTGATTCCTTTAAGAGGTGCCGGCCCAGCTACTCATGGTCTTAAAATGCTGACAGCAGCACTTTTGGTGCATGCTGTGGTCAGTCACAAAATAAATCTTAAATAGGGCCTGAAACAAGTGCTAGGCCCTGATGTGCGTACAGTGGGACTAGTGCCAGTTTGAGGCACATGGCCTCAATGATTCCCAAGGAGATGATCCCATATTACAAACAGCTCACTTTCAGCAATGAATAAGCATGTGCACGCCACCTGCCATAGTCCCCTTAGGTGCCCATCCTCTGCCTGTAAAACAGGAGCAACACTATCTAATTTCCAGGCTAATCACCATAAACCCTCATGCAAGCCTGTTCCTGGGAGCAGGATGAATCCATAACGTGCCATTTAGGAGAATTCCTATAACAGAAAGAAACCGACTATAATTTTTAAAAAAGAAATTCTGACAATCTGTAATCTGAGAAGTCCTGAGTGGCTCCAATTTACAATATTCAGAGGTAAAAATCTCCAGCAAATGGTTTTCACAGATGTGCACCATTTTAAAAAAATGTGCAGATTTTGCAAGCTGCAAATAAGACTTAAGTCTCATTTAAATAGGAAGGGAAAGTTGAAACCATGGTAAGACCTACAATATTTTGAAGAAGCTGGTGCCTATAAACCTGTTTTATATTCACAGAGGGCATCATATTCAATTACATTTAATATGCATTAAATCTCTGTTTCAGTTTTACTCATAAAGAATTTCCGATTGCTTTCCAAGTTATTGATTTCACAGTTACTTGTAATATGAACCCCTCCTGCAACAATAACACTGCAACAGATTTTCCTTAATGCTAAAGCAAAACTTTGTGGATGCTGGAAATCTGAAATAAAAAAGAGAAAATGTTGGAAATACTCAGCAGGTCAGGCAGCTTCTTTGGAGAAAGAAATTGAGTTAATGTTTCATGGTGATGGCCAGAGTTGAAAAAAGCTTTGGTAGAATGAAAAGTTTCACCACCAGTGTTGTCAACACCAAACATTTTCCCCTCCCCTCATTTCCTCTCCTACATCACTACTCTATAGGAAAACTCTTCCCTTTGACATTCTGGTCCACTCCTCAATCATCCCCTCAAATTACACTGCTTGACTAGCACCACATCCACCACTCAAACGTCCATTCCCTCCACAATACACAGCAGCTATAATGTAACCAAATATAAAAATGGATGAAAGTTACTCGTATAAGTTATTCCAACAGCAACTCCCAAACCTATGCCCTTTATCACCAAGAAGGACAAGGGCAGCAGGCACATGGAAGTATCACCAACTCTCAAGCCAATGCAATCTGGAAACAGTATCATTATTCAACACTGGTTCTAAATCCCAGAACACCCTCCTCAACAGCTCGTTGAAACTAACTTCATGAGAAGGACAGGAGCAGTTCAAGAAGATGGCACGCCAAAGGCAATTAGGGATGGGCAACAAATGCTGGCCTTGCCACCAATGCTCACATCCTGAAAGATTAATGTTTAAAAAAAACACTTTCTCCCTGCCATAACACGCTCCAATGCAAGTGGAAAAGATGCAATGCTTGCCTTTTTACCTTCCCCCTTTCAACTCAGACACTCCTTTTCAGTGCGACAGCAACTTACCCATGCTTCTTTGCACTTCTTTCCATCTGGCATATTGTATGGTCTGGCTCACCATGCCTCCTCCCCTACACTGGGGATAGAGGAGACAAATTTCTGGAACAGCTCCATTCAGTGTACATGTGTGCAGTTGCTGGCACGTCATTTCAATTCTCTGCCTCATTCGCTCTTTGACCTATCTCCCCTCAACTTCCGACATTGTTCCAGTGAAGATTAACGTAAGCTTGAGGAACAACACTTCATCTGTCAAGTTAGGTGTTTTAAATCTAACACTGTGTTCAACCACTTCAGATCATATTCACTATTTTGAACAACAGCTGTAACTGATAATTCTGCTTCTCCTTTTCAGATCTTCCTTACCTCCAATTTACATGTCCCATTATCATCCACTCTATCTAACATCATCACCCTTTTTTGTCTTTGAATTTTCCTTGTTTTTCATCCCATCACAGACATTTCCTCTTTCCTTCCCTTCCACTTACTCATCTCATCACAGTAACACCCATCTCCAGTCCTAACCCTGCCCCAACTTCATTAAAACTTGTTACACTTCAGACTTACGTTCTTAAGAAAGGTCACTAATTGAAAATATTAACTGTATTTCTCTCTTTACGGAGACTGTCTGGCCTACCTAGTATATTCAGCATCTTTGTAGTTTCTATGTCAGATTTCCAGCTTCTGGCATAATCCCTTGGGAAGCCTGACTGATGATCAGTCACTCTGGTGTGATTGCCACTTTCTCTGCACCCTCAGCTTGAACAGATTATTTTCAGTTCCAATAACAGTTCCATTTTCTCAGATACAATTATTAGGAAATATTACATCAGAAAGATTCTATTGAAAATCTTTGAGAGTAAATCAAGAAACTCACAAAGAAAGTCGACATTTTATGGTTGTCATATGATGTTTGATGACCCTTAGATATGCACTTGCAGATGTTTGTTTGTGAAAATTGGCAAAGAAAAATGGCAAAGAAACAATATGAGGTTCTGGAGCATGCAATGGTTTCCAATAAGTTTTTATTTACTATTGATACCAACATTTCACAGATTAGAGGGGATTTTTAGGGCATTATGATCACAAGATATTTTCATACAGAAACAGTGATTATCAAAATCAGAGAGCTGTGTTTTCCAGTAGGTATGTTGTGATTTCAGAACCTTTTTTTTGCCTGAATTTCTCAATAAACCAATAAATCAAGAACTGATCGCTGTATCGTATAGTATCCTGGTACAGGTCAAATTTCCTGGTACAGGCCAATGGTGCAATGCACATTTTTTTCTCCAGCTTTGAGTGAAGAATCCTTTACTAAAGCTGGTTCCTTCATCCTGCCATGACCACCTCTTGTCCCTTATTTAACTAGTCAGGTAGCAGCATCTGATTCAATTGCAGTGAACTGCAGATCCTAAGCAACATTTGCTGCCAACGAAAGGAGGCCCTCAGAGTCATAGAGCACGGAAACAGGCCCTTCAGCCCAAATGGCCCATGCCAACCAAGATTCCCATCTAAGCTAGTCTCATTTGCCCATATTTGGCCCATATCCCTCTAAACTTTTCCTATCCATGTACCTGTCCAAGTACCTTTTAAATGTTGGTAATGTAAGATAAGATATCTTTCTTAGTGACAGGTACATCGAAACACACAGTGAAATACATCTTTTTGCGTAGAGTGTTCTGGGGCAACTCTCAAGTGTCACCATGCCTCCAGCGCCAACATAGCATGCCCACAACTTCCTAATCTGTACATCTTTGGAATGTGGGAGGAAACCGGTACCTGCCTCAATCACTTCCTCTGGCAGCTCATTCCATATACTGACCACTCTCTGGGTGAAACAGTTGCCCCTCAGGTTCCTATTAGACCCATGCCCTAATTCTTGATTCCCCAACTCTGGGGAAAAGACTGTGCGTATTCACCCAATCTATGCCCCTCTTAAGTTTATACAATTCTACAAGATCATCCCTCATTCTTCTACGCTCCAATGAAGAAAGTCCCAACCTGCTCAACCCCTCTCCATAATTCAGCCTCACGGCAACATCCTCGTCAATCTCCTCTGCACTCTTTCCAGATTAATGGCATCTTTCCTACAGCAGGATAACCAAAACTGAACACAATATTCCAAATGCAGACTCACCAACGCCTTGTGCAACTGCAACATAACATCTCAACTTCTATACCCATTGCCCTGATTGACAAAGACCAGCGTGCCAAAAGACTTCTTCACCACCCTGTCTACCTGTGGCGCCAGTGTCAGGAAACCATGTACTTGTACTCCTAGGTCCTTCTGTTCTACAACACTCCCCAGGGGCCTACCATTTACTTTGAAAGTCCAACCCTCATTTGTCTTCCTAAAATGCAACAACTCAGTTTATCCAAATTAAGCTCCATTTGCCATTCCTCAGCCCACTTTCCCAGCTGATCAAAATCCTTCTGTAAATCCTGATAACCATCTTCATCATCAGGAAAGCAAGGAGCTCATCGAAAGGAATGAAGTAAATTAGGATTTGAGGAAAGAAGTCAATAAATATTATCTTCTGGACACTGACAATTAACAGTTTTATTTCATCACCGTAAAATACATTTTTTAAGCTGGAACAAAAGCAGATTCCTGCATCCAATAACATAAGTATCAGAGTAGTGCAATAGACACAACAGTATGCACTAATCATCAAACATAAACCAGTTAGGAGCAGCATGGTAGATATTCCACATCTGCTCTATGTAACGAAACTGACACCAACTATAAATAGGTTAATGATTTTATCAAACTTTGGATTCAGGCACATAGAAAATTTCCCTCACCCTTTCCCTTTAAGCTTAAGAGATGATATTTTTTTAAGGAAAGATCCTACTTTAAATTCATAATACTGATGCTCAAAGAATTCCTTTGATTCTTGCATGTCATTTAAATGAATGTTAACAAATTGCATTTAAAATGTGTTTCATATCAGATCATCAAAGCTCCATCTTCAGCATATCACTTTGAACTATTTAGAACTTCACAGTCTGGACTGGCATATGCATTCAATTTTTCTGTCAGTATTTTTTTGATCATAGGACAACTATTGGGATTCAACAATTCATCAAAACGTAAAATCAAAGACAAGATAAAGCAGTCAGTTAGCTTATCATTTCAATCATAATCAGCACTAATTCAGCAATGTGACTGTACAGTAACAATGGCTCATATTTAATCTCCTCACAACTTGTCAATTCATTCCACAAGGCCATACTATGGTGTCAGGAACTATTATCTCCAAAAGACTGAGCTGACCAGCTGCATATAAAGTACTTTTTGTTACGGTCTGTCACTTCTTATGTTCCAAGTGTTGACATTCATTTCCTGTGGAAAATCTCTAAATTCTCTGTAAAATAACCTGTTCCAATCTCAAGCTGGCCTCAAGTTAATTTTTGTTCCTTTGTGCCAGAGACTCGTGGTAATTTGGCTTTCTCTCTGAGATACAAATCCATTTAAAATGATTTTATTGTAAGCCTGTTTGAAATCTTGTGCATTTAAATCTCAGGATCATTGTAAAATATGTAAGTATATTCTAATCAATCAACTATGATGTTACAGATGGGGAGCCAAGACCAGGCATTTTCTTTAAGTGAAGGGTGGTGAGATAATTGGACCAGGGCACACAGATGTCAGTCAGTCCTTATTTTCTTTTTATCAGTACACATTTTGACCTATTTTTTATATTTCCATTATAAATTAAAGTGCACACATTTATAATGAAAACTGCCAGTAAACTCATCATGCTGCTGAGTCACCATTGGCAAGTAGAATTAGTTATTCAATGATAAATTTATCCAAGCATATTTGATAATAAATATTAACATAAGAATTTACAATGGTAAATCTTGGCAGATAATGTATGCAGACATTATCCTTAGATATCACAAGCTAGTCTCCCATGGCATTGTATGCAATAAGTGAAAGTCCACAGACACGGTTTTTCTCTCTCTTTGTCTGTGTGTGTTGCTGTCAAACCTTCCTCATTACTATATTATTCCGTCAGCTTCTTTGATTCAACATCTTTACTTATTTTTTCCTCATCATTTCATTGGAGACCAGTGACTGGTATGACATGGTTTTCTGTGAAAGGGTGTCAGCAGAAGTGCAGACTGTGTATGAATGGAGCTGGAGAGAAAATGTAGCCCTCAGTGCTTTCCTTGCCATCCGCATTCAAGGTTAAGCAGCACTGCAGCATACAAAATTCCTGGCAATCACTATCCCAAAGGAAAAGTGTACGAACACCTCTCACTGACATTCAAATTTCTTCTATCACTGAATCCACCATGATCATTGTCCTGGGGCTCAACATTGACTGGAAATCTAATGGCCAAATATGTAATTACGTACTTACTAGAGCAGGTCAGAGCCTGTGTAAACAGCAACAAGTGAAACTCTAAAGGGACAACGAACAATCTGCTGGAGGAAGTCAGTGGGTTGATCAGCAGCTGCAGGGGGTAGGGGGAGGAATTATCAAGTTTTGGGTCAAAACCCAGCATCAGGACAGAGTGGAGAGGGAACAAAGCCAGTATACAGGGGGGTGGGGAGGTAGTGGGAGACAG
>JARFYF010000029.1:31882186-31896882 GCA_030265395.1 Rhina ancylostomus | reverse complement strand
GACACCTCAGTCAGTGATGATCTCCACTGCTTTGTTCTGAAGTATCTGCCACCCCGAAAGGCATTCGAGATGTGGCCATCCACAGAAATACCTGTTTCCCACTACAGGTTAATGACAAAGTGGACTCGACTGGATTATTCCAAAAATCCATATGTGACAGACACAGTTATTGTTTTTCATCCATCGACACAGAGACCAGAGAACATTCACACATATATTTATAAATACGCAATCAAATCCAAGTCTGAGGACACAGAATTACATAATCAGGTCCCATTAGGCTCAGATCAGTAAGCCAAGTTTGAATTTTGATCAGCTGTGAGGAAGCTGGGAGATTTCCGAGAGGAATCTTAAATGTTTAGGTCTGTGCTTTTATCAGCCCATCAGCTGTGATAAAAATAAAACTTTCATTCCCTCCTCTTGCTTAATCCTGATATTAGAGTCAAAGAATCTGACAGCATGCAGACAGGCCATTTGGTCCACCAAGTCCACACTGACCAACAAGCACACATTTACACAATTCTTTTTCTTTACGCTCCCCGCGTTCTCATCAACTCTCCCAAGATTCTACTACTCGCTTACACACGAGGGCCAACTTTCAGTGGCCTACCAACCTGCATGTCTTTGGGATGTGGGAGAAAACTGGAGCACCAGGAGGACACCCATGCATCACAGCAATAAAATGCAAACTCCAGACAGGCAGCGCCAGAGGCCAGGATTGAAGCCAGGTCACTGGAACTGTGAGGCAGCAGTTCTTCCAGGTGTGCCATTGTGCCACCTATTGCCTTTCTCACCATTGTAACATAGCAACCAAAGCATCTGCATCATAACAATAGAAAAGCTTTTTTTCCGATTTACTTCATTTGACCATTGTTAGGGGGTGGGGCTTGATTTTATTTCAAAAACTGGCAATGCAGGGTCCCCACTAACATGTAGGTATCCACTAACCGGGTCCCCACTAACCATGCAGGGTTCCCATATTCAAAATATATTCCTGCCTTCTTTCTTCCTTTACAATTAGTGATGTTAGCACTGTAGCACCTATGCCTTAAAGTAAGCTTCATTACATTCCCTTTCTCACTTGGTACTCAATCTCCATTCTCCACTTTTGATTAAAACCTGCTGCTGGTTTAGCAGAATCTGAACATACCAGAAGAAAGGCAACCCATAATTGCTTTGAGTCAGTCCGCCCTCCGTCAATGAATAAACATTTGTGCAACATGACTACCTAAGGATACACTTCAAAACTAAATGCTTTTCTTCCCCAAGAATATTTTTTAACATATTATATTCAGATATTCCACAAGTAATGGCCGTCTGAAATTTCATCTGTTGGATTGGTAGTGTTTGATATAAAAGATTAATGGTCCCTGTAATAAAGAATAATAGCGAATTGGTGAAATTAAACACTGAAATGCTTTCTTCAAAGGGGAACAAATGTAATGGGAAACATAGCTCGAGACGGTCACAGGATGGATTTTACAATCAACTTAATTTATTTTATACAAATAGAATCAAGATGAATTGCCACGCCAAAAGCAGTTACTACCTAGCAGCCAAAAATCAATTTTTAAGAAACTGCAAACAATCATGTCATAAACGAATGTATTTAAAGTATCTCTTTCATTCTGATTTGTTTAATCATCGTGAGCAATTCTGGCCCTTGATTGTGGATAAGAAAATAATAGCAAAAATTACTTCATGGAAATACTGTATTGAATTGATCACACATTTTGCCTGAACATTTTGAATATTATTATTGTCAAAAATAAAGCTGTTATGCACTATTTTAGCTATTTATTGATAATTTTATTTCATCACGTACTATGTTTTGATAAAAATGAGCTTCAGTCAGAAATATATTTTAAGCTCAACTTGGTACAAATATTGTAAATTTATCTGCAGTCTGCAAACTCTTGAAATGGAAACTAAGCTGCACTTGAGCAACCAGTGACTGTGTGAGTTCTTCGGTCATGTGTAATGACAACTGGTTCTTTTTAAGTGTGTTCAACAGATACCTGAATCCATGCCCAGTGATATTTTTGTGGTTATTTAAAAGAGGAGTAACAGTTCAAATCCAAGAGTCAGAGTGAAATTTCCAAAAGACATTGTTCTGAATGGCACAGGTTCCATTGTAGTAAGAAATACAATTGAAGAAAAATAGGATGTACTGGAAATACTCAACAGGTCAAGCGGTATCTATGGAAGGAGAATCAGAGTTAATACTTCAGGTCTGCTATGTGTTTCCAGCATTTTCTGTTTATATTTCAGAATTCCAACATCTGTAGTTTTTTTTTATTTTGAAGGGAATAAACAATCCTGGTGTGTATCAAAGTTGGTTACATGGGAACAAATTAGCACTTCTTTTGCAAATTTTTAAAATAAAAAAATAGAAAGACGTCCACCGCAAATAGATGTGGTATATTATTGATTTTGGCCTATTGTTAATGAGGAGTGGTGCTCCGCTGATGTTCTACCATGTAAAGATGAACAAGTAAGCTTATGGATACATGGGATAATTCTGGTAGTGTTTGTAGTTAATGGAAAGCTGTCTGTCAGACATTCCAACGTATAACCAAGAGTTTACACTTATTCCAACATTGGGCATAGCAATTGGGAATCTAATCATTAAAGAATGAAACAAAAAGAAAAAGAGCCAAAATTCTGGAGTAAGAGTAGAACAGACTTGAATAATCACTGTGGTCTTGGCAAAATTAACCATGGACCAGAAGAAATGGCCCTTAGAGTAAAGATTCTGCTTAATAAAAGATCCCAATAGGAATGAACTATGTCTATTTTCTGTCTTGTGTCTTAACTCGCTCCCAGGTAAACTGTAGATCAGTTCCCAACTGAAAGGAAAGCCTTGAATTTCCTTCAGTAATTTTGAAGTAGAATACATTTGACACATGACTTCCAATATCTTACAAAAGATATCTCAGCAAAATGAAGAGTAAATTTTTAAAGGCCTATTCTAGGTTTGACAGAAATATTTCTTCAATAAGACATAAATCTTTGGTCCATTCCTCTCCATAAAATTCCTAATAGTACCTAGTTCAGATATACATTTGAATGTAGTATTCTGCCACCTCCCACACTTTGTAAGCAAATTCCTCTGTTTTGAAAAAAAGGCACTGCAAAACAATAATGCTGTAGAAGGAATAATGCAAATCGATAGTCACTTAATCCTGAATAAACTCTCAGCGTGATATATGGAAACGACCACTAATTCTAAAATAATATTATTTTCTGTTGGAACTCATGCTGCATATCTGGGAGTATTTATTTCCACCTTGCGTTGTTATTGAAGCTGCTTATTCAAACTACAAAGAATTGAAGACTTTGAGTAAGTATCTCAGCTTCAGACACTGCAAGACTTTTGCTGGCCTTCACATTTATGTGTGGGATAGAATTTATAAAAAAACACTCATGCCGTGCAGTGAGACCAATTGGAAACTGCAGGGTTTGAAATCTGATTCCACTTAAAGGAAATGAAGGCGCTTGGCAGAACACTTTAATTAGAAATATTTGACAACACAGAAGTAAACTGCAATTAATGTCTATGTAATCAGTATTTTAAAAGCTGAAACAAATAGCAAAGATTTTAAAAGATAAAATGAGACTTCAGTAGTTTAATATTACACGTAATGCACATGTTGAATGTAAATGAATATTTAATACTCAATGGCTAACAGGTTTTACATACCACTGCTGGAACTACTTTAAAACATTTGTTCACATGTATCTCACTCCCTTATTTACTGTGTAATTTATATTCAGTCTCCTCTCTGACCATTTTGTGTCTCCTACTTTTCCTTCCTCTATTTATTTTGGTAATCTGTGATACGGTTCCATTTTCCCGAGATCATGTATGTTTTCAAGGTTGTTATCTTCCTTTCAAGCTGGGGGACTTGCAGAGAACAGTGCGGCAAGATAACAGCAGTTTCAGATGCTCCACGTGGTACTTTGGCATCTTTTGCATTGTTTTCTATTTCTGTCAAACTGATAAATTTGCCCCACATCCAACAAATGTGCTTCATCTGCTTCAATGCAGACATATCTATGCACCCTGTTCAGTATAACTATGATCAGTGCCAAGCCAACCATTTGAATGTGAAAACGTTTGGACATTCACTGAACTGCATTTAATTCTCTAATAACAGAAAATGCTGAACAACTGATGAGGTCTGCTTTCAAGAGAAATTGTTGCAGTTGGATTAGAGAGCAGAGCTCTGCAGCTGAGAAAGCAGCTGGAAGAGTGAACTAGGGAGTCATTCAGGGAGCGGCCCCTTCAGAATGAAGAAAGCATGATGCATGCTTGCCTTCAGAGGTCAGTGCACAGAATATAAGAGTCGAGAGGCTATGTTGCAACTTAAAATACTGATTAGATCACACCTGAAGTATTGAGTGCAGTTCTGGTCGTCACACTATAGGAAGGATGTGCTTGCATTGGAAAGAGTGCAGAGGAAATTCACCAGGATGCTACTGGAGGACTTTAGTTATGGGGAGAGATTCGAAAGGCTGATCTTGTTTTGCCTGAAGAGAAGGATGTTGAGGGCTGACCTGAGAGAGGTATATGAAATTATGAGAGGCATAACTAAAGTAGATAGTCAGAATCTTTCTCCCAAGGTAGGGGTATCAAAAACAAGAGGACATAGGTTTAAGGTGAGAGGAAGAAGTTTTAAAGAGGATCTGAGGGGAAAGTTTTTTTACACAGAGGGCAGCACAGCAGTGTAGCAGTTAGCATAACGCTATTACAGCACCAGCGACCTGGAGTTCAATTCCCGCTGCTCTCTGTAAGCAGGTTGTACGTTCACCCCGTGTGTCTGCGTGGGTCTCCTCCAGGTGCTCTGGTTTCCTTCCACATTCCAAGGATGTACAAGTTAGGAAGTTGTGGGCATGCTATGTTGGTGCTGGAAGAGTGGCGATACTTGTGGGCTGCCCCCAGCACATTCTCAGGAATGTGAAAAGAGGCATTTCACTGTGTGTTTCGATGTACATGTGACTAATAAATAAATATCTTAATATCTGGAACCTGCTGCCAGAAGAAGTGGTAGAATCAGACACAATCTCTATGTTTAAGAGGCATTTAGAATAGGCAAGGCATGGAAGTATACAGACGTAACATAGACAAATAAGATTAGTGTAGATGGTCAAAAAGGTCAGTAAGGACATGGTGGTCCGGAAGACCCATTTCTGCACTGTACGTGTCTATGACTCTATCACTCTAATTTTGGAAGGAATGGAAGGGGAATCTGTTCATGTTCTTAAGGCAGCAAAGATTCCATTGAATGATCTGTCGAGCTAGTGGGGTGAACAGAGAGGACATGTGGGATTCTATTCCTTGCACTGGGTGGGAGGAAAGAGGGCAAGAGAAAAGTTCAGGAAAACATGGTTGAGAGCCCCGTTAGCTATAATAGTATGGACAACAGGATTAAGGGAAAAGAAATACATCTCAGAAGCATTGGTGCCGAAAGTCTTGTTGTCAGAATAGATGCAAAAGAACTGAGAAACTGGGTGAATGAGATGAAGTCCTTACAGGAAGCAGATCAAGCAGAGTGGGTATTGGTTGTTAATCTATCTCCTGAGATGGAAAGACAGGGAAGGGAAAAACATGGTGTGGGTGATGTGAAAATAAGACCGAGGTGGAGATTGCCAGTAAAATTGACATTTTTGTGTTCTATACAAGTGCAGGAAACAGCAACAATCCAGTCACCAATGGAAAGGAAAAAGAAGGGGAGGGAAAGAAGGACTGGTCCATGTATCCCACAAAAGGCCATTGTAGCTTGGACCCACGTGTGGTCCCCTAGCCGTAACTTTGATTTGGAGAAAGTGAGGGAAGAAAAAGTTGTTCAATGCAAGAATGAGCTCAGCCAGGCAAATGAAGGTGCTGGTGGAGGGGCACTGTTTGTGCCTCTGTTCAAGGAAGAGGTGAAGGCCCCTCTGGGGTTGGAAAAACATTCAGAAGACTTGCATGTCCATGATGAAGATGAGCCATTTGTGTTATAGTAAAACGTATGCTGTCAAAATGGCAGGGGAGATCAGAGGTATCATGAATGTAAATTGGAAGAGATTAGATCAGGGGAAAAGGAAAAGAGTCAAGATGGGAAGAAATAATTTTTGTGAGACAAGAACAGGCTTGCTGAACATTGATAATGATTCCTTTGAATTGTTCACATGCATAAAGGAGCTGAAAACCAACAGCCTTCACCCTAAACTGGCTTGAGGACAATTCACTTTGTTCTGTGAATTGATAGCTAATTCCAACAAAAATATAATGCACACTTTGCTCAGTTACGTGTATGAATGGCGACTGCCTTCAAATTTAAGTTGACAGCTACTCAAAGCCACAAACCTCCTAGAAGCATTTTTTTTGCTTAGATTGCTCCAATCAAGCCAAGTCAATCTGCACCTTTCAGCAGGCCAGATGGCTTTCATGTGAGAACAAGAAAGTAATAAGTCTGTATGTATAAATATAGTTATAAAGCATTGTCAACAGCTACATGGAAGAGAAATTGCTTTTCTCAAACTGAGAAGCTAATGCTGTCTAGCAACACATAGTACCATCAAATGCTGCACTCTCATCTTGGAATTGGAGGAGTTAAAGTTCAAATCCCACTGTGGACAGTTGAACATGAAGTTAAAGCTGTCATTTTAGAACGGCGCAGTGTGACTACTGCACTGCCAGCAGAGGTGTCTTCTGGATGAGACGCATAATTGATGCTGTTTCCGCACTCCCAGGCTGATGTCAATGAAAAGCAAGGAACCACCACCAAACCCCCCAGTATCCCACAATCCATGTTCTGGACAGTATTTCTCTCTCAAGCAACATCACCCAAATTGATTAATTGATTAGTTAACTCAGTGCTGTTTCTGGAATCTTGCTTTGCACAAATTATGTATCACATTTCTTAAAACAACAGATTGTGAACTGGGATGTGTCATCCTGGCAGCATAAAGAGATCCTTTCCAACTATCTTTACTTTATATATAATAATATTGTATTTTTTCACTTGACATGGACAGTTACTTTACACAGAAATGTTGAAAGGGCTAAGCTTGTATTCACTAGAGTTTAGAAGAAGAGGAGAATTAATTCACACATACAAGATCCTGTAGGGTTTTGACAGAGAGGGTGTGGAGAGGATATGGAATAAGGCCATTGTTTAAAAATATAGGGTTACCCATTCAAGACAAAGGTGAGGCCTTATTTTTTTTCTCTCAGAGGGTAGTGAGTCTTTAGAACCTTCTTCTTCACAGGGTGATGGAGAAAAGCCTATAATATTTTAAGGCTGAAGTGGATAGATACTTGATAAGCAAGGGGGTGAAAGATTACCAGAGATGGCCAGGAATGCAGAATTTAGGTTAAAAGCAAATCAAACACAATTATATTACATAGGAGAACAAGCCTGAGAGACAGGCTAGTCTATCACTGTTCATACTTCACATGTTTGCATGTATTCGCTCATCTTCTGTTAATGAAATTGATTATAGATATAGAAATTCAATTGTAGTCATTGGCACCAAACTGCTAGACTGAGGCAGGAGTTTGTTACACCCTACTTCAGAAATCTGGTTCCATAGCCACTGTTACCACCTCCTGTGTTTCGTGCTTTCTGGGCAAGCATCTGTTAGAATGTTACTCTGCCAAGCAGAATCTACAGTTAGAAGCAAGTGGGATAGCCAGCAGCTAAAGAGCTCTGCTCATTATCATAGGTCAGGGGTTCAAAGCATCCCTGGATATTAGGCCAGGGAAGTGTCCAGCACACTGGTAATCATAGTTATGTGACTCTGGAGCCACATTTGCAATCACCATTAATCACAACAGCCACATGGTTACTGTATGCCTTCCATCCCTTCAAATGCATGTAGAATCATATTAATGATATAATTATATATCTATATAGCCAAATCCTCACAGATTTTACCAAATAAAGTTTCAGTGCAATAAAAACAATATCTAGCCACCTCACTTACTACAAGTATTTAATTACTTGGGTGGCAGTTTGATAAATGCCTATCCACCTGAGACATAAGCTCTGTGGTTGGGGCTAAATGCGTGAGACAGCAATTTGAAATGACTCTTGTGTGGTGGAGAATGTCAATTTTGCCCAGTGCTTTCCATCTTTGACCTTTTTCAATTGGACTATCGAATTGTTGCATTTTAAGTAGACGCTCCAGTACTGCACAGAAATTAAAAATCGTGCTCCCACTCCTCTCAACAAGATCTGTATTTGTCTTTGTACTTCTGTTTTTTTTGTGTTGATTTTCCCATGTTCGATTTTATACCACCGCAGGGACACTAATGTCCAAAGAGGAGTGCATGTGATTGGTCAAAGAATTCTAACTAGTTTTAAACTAGTATTAGCAATGTATAGTGGGAAAAATTGTACAATTGGTAAACTCTAATTTAGTATAATAAAACATTACACTAGATGCAAAAATTAAAAGTCTTGAACAAGCCGTGTTCCACCACTATTTACAAAGAACCTTTCTTCACTGTGACCTTCCAAGTTCTTGTTTGAGGATTTGTTGCTATCACCTGTAGTTCAAGAGCCTGAGTATCATTGGCTGAGCAAAAAGAAAAGAAATACCCCACAAACATAAACACTAAGGAATATTTCTTCTTGGTTTCCCATTTTATTCCTTTCTTGAATCATTTACGCCTTTCTGGACTATTTATTTTTTTCTTTGTCTCTCCTGATTTGTACCAAGGAATTCTCGAGCTATTCAGAACATCACAAGTACCCAGTAACAGCAGAGCATTTCAAGATACTTGACCGTGCAAGATCAGACTTTCCCTTACTGGACCATTGCTAATTGATTTTAAGAGACTGAATTAACATAATACCATGTTCAAAATAGTGGCATCAATTGAAATTGCACTTTGAGCATGATAAATTATAGAAAGTAAACCACTTGTGACAAACCGTCATAATGAATTTATTCCTGCAGTACAAGTGAGGTTTACTGCCGATGCCAATACAATTATCCCACCTGTGCCCGCAATCCACAACGTTATAAGTCATTGAACCACTAATCCAGATGTCTTCAGATTTTTCCTCCACAGAGACAAAAGACATTATGATTGGAAAATCCTGGACTGTGACTAAGGCAAAATCTGGCACAACTGAGACAACTGAATTTGAAATGACAGACAACTCTGGGACTACAACCTTTTTAGGCCGTAGTCAAATCTTTCCACCACTTAACTTAGTGAACTGTGGCATTTTTGCACACTATTTAGATGACAGTTTCGATTTATCATTTTATTAAAATAATGTTTTCATAAAGGACCATTTTTCTTTTCCCGTATTGAATTTCCTTCCTTAGAGAATGTGGTGCACTATTTATCCTGCTGCAGCTTGGATAGTCTGGCATATAGACTTCTCCGCAGTCTGCATTGATGGTGATCATCGGACAGGATCACAGCCTCTTTCATCTGGCTAGGTTAATGTCTCCCTTCATTCCAAGGCAAACTGCTCTAGTCAGCTCTCTAGCCTGTTCCCTCTTTATTAATTGGGCTTAGGCGTGTGTGTGTGTGTTTGGGCGGGGGGCGGGGGGGGTAAGGGGAAAACAATCAGAAGTTTTTACAAGCAATGAAACAAATGCAATATAATGAAATAGAAAAGGGAGAACCTGGGGCAGATTAAAGGAAGGAATAAGTGGCCAGAGTGTAAATAGATATGAAATGGGAACAGGAAAGGAGTTGACTTAACTGTCTGCTCAGTAATACACTCCATACCTACAACAAAGTGGAGGAACTGGTGCCATTGTGAGGAAGTAGGTATAGTTCGTTTTACTGAAACAATGTTAGCAAAAAAGTCAGGACGGGGAATTAAACCGTCAGAATATAGCATTTAGAACATAGAACGCAGAACAGAACAGGAACAGGTCCTTTGGCCCACCATGTCTGCACTGAACATGATGCCAAATTAAACTAAATCTCTTCTGCCTGCAAATGATCCATATCCTTCCATTCCCTATTATGTGATACGTGTTAGATAAACACATATTCATCTTCTTCCACCACTACTACTCCTGGCCATTCCAGACACCTATCACTCTCTGTGTAAAAGACTTGCCTCACACATCTCCTTTAAACTTTACCCCCTCACCTTTAAATGCATGTCCTGTAGTATTTGACACTCCTACCCCTAGAAAAAGATTCTGACTGTCTACACTATCAATGCCTCTCATAATTTTATAAATTTCTATCAGAGGTTTGTTAAAAAGAGTTGGAAAAAAGTGCATGTGAAAATTATGCATTTACTGGAGATACGTAATAGTCAAACATGCAGCCGTAAGATGAAAACAGTCTATACAGAGAGCTACAAGTTTAATATAGGATCAATTGGAATTGTCCTTTAATAGCGGAAGGAGGCAAAAATAAGAACTATGCAAACTGAGGAACAAAGAGCAAACTTAGAATAATAATCATGCAGGATTTCAACAGCCCTCATTTTAATTGGCCAGGATAAACAAGAAGGAAGGGTTGATAGAAGAGCTTTCACAATGTTCACTGTTCTTCATTCAGTGTTAGTTGTACAATCAGTAAATGGCTACCAAGGGAGAGCATAAAGAAAGAGAATAAGAAGTCTGGGACAAGATTAAAAAGAAATAGATTAGGAAGATGAACTAGGAAAGTAACTTAATAAGGAAAGTAAACAAAATAGTAAAATATTTTGCTTCCACATAAGTAAGAATAGAAAACCAGGACTATGACCACTAAGGGACAAACACGATAAAATCACAGGCAGTGACAGCAAACTGACTGATATATTGTTAAATAATTACTTTGCTTCACTGCTCACCAAATCAGGTGTCAGATGATAAGATTAGAACCAATATAATTGAACTGGAAATGAAAGGGGAGAATATTAAATAACGTTGACTCAAGAGATTCTGCAGATGCTGGAATCTGGAGCAACACACACAAAATGCTGGAGGAACTCAGCAGGTCAGGCAGCATCTATAGATCTGCAGCATTTTGCGTGAATGTTAAGTAATGTGTTCACACTCAAAAGAGAAAGAAACTCTGGAAAGGACCGATCACATTGGCACATGTCATAAAACACAGGGAAGAAAGGATAGAAAATAACAATACTTAATAATTCATTCAAAAATATGTAGGGACAGATGTTTCACAGATAGCCAATATTATATCTAGATTTAGTAAATTAATTAGTTCATGTCCAGGGAACCATTGAACAGTCAGATCAATATTGACAAAAGCAAAAATTATGACATTCCTATTGAAGATGAAAACAGAAAATATCTATACAGTAGAAATAAACAAAAATGAATAGTCAAGTCAAATGATTAAAGAACCCAGTAATCCAGTGAAGTTGGTCTTACATGATCAATCTTATTGAAGTATTGGAAATGGTAACAGAGAGTGAGGCCCATGATAACTTATCTAAATATCCCAAAAAATCCTTGGATAAAGTATCACTTGTTAGACTGATGATTAATGTCAGGTCATGCTGATTCAGATGATAACTAGCAAATAGATAAATGGCTGGAAGGTCAAAAGCATAGACTGGGAGTAGCAAAGCCTTTCAAGGTGGCAAAGGTAGGAAGTGCGACAAAGGGGTCCTCCAAAAATCAGAGACTGTACTTTTTCAGAACTTTTATTAGCGATTTAGATTTTAGGTTTCTAAAGTTGCAGACTATGTCAAATTGAGAGGAGACAAGAGATTTGGAAAATAAAAATCTAAATGAGCAGCAAAGGTATCTGGTAATAAAGTTTCTTACACAGGTCAATGACAAAAGAAAAACAAATACTAGATTACAAGTCTAAATGAAAGTAATGGCATGTGGTAGCCTAGTGGTGAAGTTATTAAACTAGAATCCAAAAGCCTGGAGATGTGTACAAATCACACCATGACAGTCATGGAATTTAAACTTAAATAATTAACTAAATCATGAGTATTTTTTTTCTTTAAAAAAAGTATTTACAATGGTAAATTTGAAACAAAGGGGATTTCTGTAAAGAAGTGTTTGTTCTACTAGTGTCCAACAGGGAAAGAAATCTGCCATTATTATTAGACTGGTTTGTACGTGACTCCAGATTCATTATTTGGCTGACCCTTAACTGCCTCAGATTAGGGAGGATTAAGAAATGCTTACATTGCCAGCTACGTATGCATCCCAAGTATAAAATAAAATGAAAACAAATTATGTTCAATGTACGAATCCCTAGTTAGACTACACTTGGAGTACTGTGCATAGATCGAGATGATATACTGTGGAATGCATATAACAATACAGGTAATTTTGCAAAAAGGACTTAAAAGGATGATACTAGAAATGTCTGGACAGGATATGTAGTCTGGGTATTTTTTCTCTTTTAATCAATGGAGTTTAAATGGAGTGTTTCCATTGAGAATTTCAATGGAGTGACATCTAATAGACATCTTTAATATTACAAGTTTTGACAGGGCTCAAACAAAGAACTTTTCCACATATTGGGAAGAGAAAAACCAGAACCATAAATTTAAGCCAAGAGTGCATTGGAACAGTTATGTCTATTGGTATTGCTTTATTATTATCACTTGTACTAAGGCACGGTGAAAAGCTTGTCTTGCATACCATTCATACAGATCAATTCATTACACGGTGCATTGAGGTAGGTAGTACAGGGTAAAAGTAATAACAGAATACAGAGCAAAGTGTTACAGCTGCAGAGGAAGTGCAGTGCAGGTCATCAATAATGTGCAAGGTCAAACAAGGTAGATTGTGAGGTCAAGAATCAATCTCATTGTATAAGGGAACAGTTCAATAGGCTTATAACAGTGTGATAGAGGCTGTCCTTGAGCCTGATGGTACGTGCCATCAGGGTCCTGTATCTTCTGCCTGATGGGAGTGGGGAGAAGAGAGAATGACCCAGGTGGGTGGGGTCTTTGATTATGCTGGCTGCTTCACCAAGGCAGCAAGAGATATAGACAGAGTCCATGAAGGGGAGGCTGGTTTCCGTGATGTGCTGAGCTGTGTCCACAACTCTCTGTAGTTTCTTTCAGTCCTGGGCAGAGCAGTTGCCATACCAAGCTGTGATGCATCCAGATAGGATGCTTTCTATGGTGTATCGATAAAAGTTGGTGAGTGTCAAAGAGGACATGCCAAATTTCATTAGCCTCCTGAGGAACTAAAGGTGTTGATGAGCTTTCTTGGCTGGGGTGTCCACGTGGTAAGTGGCACCACTTAGAACTATGTGGTAGTTCTGTTGCTTTAAGTTGCTGTGGGAATGCACTCCAGTACATCTCAAGGAGAGAGTGGTTGTGGCTGGATCCTCCACCACCTCATGACCATGTGGGCCCTGTCCTTGCCATCAGTTCTGAAGCAGCAGGAGGAGATGCAGGAGTTAGATGGGGAAGAGAGGACAAAGGGAGGAGGTGGTATTCCAAGGTCTTTCATGCGCATTGGGTTAGAATGTATTACATGGCAATTCCATGAGGAGAATCCAATGCCTAGACTGCCAATGCTCAGATAAAGACACAAATAATGGCTACACTGCTAGAACCTGAACAATGTACAGGGCTGGGCTGAGCGTTGGAAAATACCATTCATGCCCTTCATGTATGAGGCAGTGGTGAATTCCAAGAAGAAGGAATCTAACCATCTCTGTTTATATTTTGAGCAATAACAATGCTGAATATCCAATCATCAACATCCTGGGATTCAGTCTTTAACCAGAAACCTCAAAAAACAGCCACAAGATCACATCAAAAGCAAATGACTCAACTTCTGATTCCCTGAGTTTCCAAGATTCCACCCATTTCCAAGGCCTAAATTAGGATTCTGATGAGATTTTCACCAACTGCCTAGAAAAGTACAAGTCTCAAGAAGCTCGACATCATTCAGACCAAGGCAATCCACTTGAAAGACATCCATCTAACACCTTAAACATCTCTCCTCTCCACTGCTACATATTATAGATACAGTATGTCCAATCTACAAAAGTCAACCCAACAAGCGTCTTCGCCAGCACCTCCCAACTCATGACTCATTGCATTTAGACTACAACAGTAGTAGGTGCAAGTAAACATAATTAACTGCAAATTCACCTCCTGACTCAAAATCCTGGAACTGTGTTTCAGAAGGCAGCATGCCACTACTGACCAAAGGACAATTAGGGGGAACCATCTTATATTGGCCTTTCGGCAATACTCACATCCCATGAATTAATAGAAGAGGAAAAAATATTCCTCATTCCTCCATAGTTCCCATTTACCTTATCTATCACAGTTTACCTGTTTCCCTGTTACTAATCATCTCAGTGCAGCCTTGACAATAATGAATGAATTTAAGATTTTACTTCCTTGCTGCAGTGCAGTTCCCAGAAATGCCCTAGCAATCACCCATCCACCCCACTCCCAGACAACTGTCTGAGGGTGAACCATGGCCTGGATTCTTTAGTGTCTTACTTGTCGCTGAGTTGACGTTTTTTGGGAGCCACACTGCAACAAGGATAAAAAAGCCTTAGGCCATTAACAAGGATGAGGAACATTGGTTATGAGAAGATTAAAAAATTAAGAACAGAAAGGTATAGGAAGTGGTGGAAATGCTTAAGAATTGCCACTAAGTTGAGCATCACTAATACTACCTACTTCTAAGGCTGAATATAAATGCAACCTGTTGTAACATGAGTTGTGGAGACTTGGTACTGTGGCTGAGCCAGGAGAACAACAACAAGTTGC
>JARFYF010000029.1:31792702-31806341 GCA_030265395.1 Rhina ancylostomus | reverse complement strand
GAAGGAGATTTTGGGTCTTTTGAAGAACATTATGCTGTTCCGCAGGGGCCAGTGCTGGGACATCCATTGTTAGTGATGCATATAAATGAGTTGGAAGAATGTAGAGGCTTTGGAGAGGGTGCAAAAGAGGTTCATCAGGATGTTGCCTGGATTAGAAACTATTAGCTATTAGGAGAGGTTAGAAAAACTTGTGTTGTTTTCTCTGGAGTGTCGGAGACTGAGGGGCAACCTAATAGAAGTATATAAAGTTATGAGAGGCATAGTAATGGTAAATAGTAAGAGTCTTTTTCCCGGGGTGGAAATATCAAATGTGAGACAAATTAATTTTTATACAGAGTGGTAGGGTGCCTGGAACGCGTTGTCCGTGGAGGCAGTGGAACCAGATACAATAGCAATATTTAAGAGACGTTCAGACAGGCACATGAATAGGCCACAGATGGAGGGATAGACACCATGTGCAGGCAGATGGGATTAATTTAAATTGACATCATAGTCAGAACATACTTCTTGGGCTGAAGGGCCTATTCCTGTGCTGTACTGATCTATATTCTATGTTTTTTTTAAATTCAGACACAGTCTGAGCAACTTTCCCCACATGATAAATATTCTCACTAGGTGAACAAACTTGAATCTATTGTTAAAGTAAGAAATGCTACTGCAGCACAAAAAAGCTGAAACATTTTGCCTGGATCAATCTTTTAACGTGAGGTAAATAGACTCAACCAGACAGAGGTAAACAGTATCATGCAATTCTACAACCAAGGAATAAAAGAGGGAATTCCTCGGGGTAGACCCTGATTTATCGCCAATTATCACTGTACCATTGACTGATTGGACCAAATAGCTAAAGAAAGCAATGTGAAATGGTTACATTCATTGTGAAGGGAAGATGTATAGAAACTGAAAGACATCCTTCTGCTTTAGGAGCTTTAACAGGAACCTTATGGTCACCCAAGACTCATTCAACTGATGCTCTATGGAGTCAATTGAACAACTATTTTAATGAATGTGAATCATCCATCAGAGACTGAAGTTATTGGTAGCAATAATAACAACCGGAAGAGAATCCAGTTGTCACATTGCTCAAAATTTGCAGTTTTATTTGGACAGGGTGATACTACCATCACTTTGTTTCGTTTGATCCTATCCTTTTTAAGAATGCATGGATGTTACAATGACACATCTTGCTGTTCTTCTTCATCTTAGACAGTCTTTCAGAGTGAAAGACTATTTGTTTTCACTTCACTTCTGTGGGTCTTAAGCTGGTTAATGAGGCCAATGTGGGACTCACACACGCACTGCACAGGTAGGGCAAAGATGCTTTAAAGTGGCAGGCAGCCGGGGAATTTGAGTGTGCTTCTTCCACCATTTATGTTGGGTTACCATGTGTTCCTGCCAAAGCGATTTGAAATTCTCAGTGCCAGCCCAAAAGCTCCCGTTCCATTTCAAACAGTCATGAGCCAGCAATTCCCAGAAGATTGTGGGATGCGACACTTTTCAAAGGAGGCCTTGATAGAATTCTGGAATCACTTCACCCGGTATTTTCTTGTGATATGGAGTTAGGAGTAAAGTGCCTTGTGTCAGCCCTGTGATCGACGCAACCTGTTCAATATCGCGACTGGGTGTAATTAGAGGCCTCAGTACCAAGGATTTTGACCTGGGGGAGAATGCTAATGTTGGTTCCCGTATCCTGCCAGTGAATTTGGTGGCTTTTGCAGAGAATGTGTCTGGAGTGCCTCTCCATAAGTTTCAAGGTGCCTCCAGTAGGTAAATCATGTCTCAGGAGCATGTGGGAGAGTTAGCAAATGAGAGCAGCCAAATTTGCAAAGAATACTCCATAGTCCCTCTTGATTGATAGATCAAAGGATTTTGGGAAGTTAAAAGCCTGTGTATAGTGGTTGATGCTGCTTCCTACATTTCTTCTGGAGTTTTCACGAGATAACGACCATGTCCACTGTGTCTTTAAATGGACAGTGTTGACACTGCAGTTCTGAGAGTAACTCCTCAGCCACTGGGACGTGAAACTGGAGGAGGATCCTGGCAATGACTTTCCCTAGAGCAGACAGCACTGCTTATGGCATCTGTGAACACTCCAACCCCACCTCCGCCCCAGCAGTATGTCCTCCTCTTCCCAGGTGTGAGAGATAAAGCTGTACATTTGTGGCCAATCTTCCTCTCCATCAAGCTGTAGTACTTCAGCAGGGATGCTGCCTGCTCCCAAGTCCTTGTTGCTTGCTGCAGGGATAGGTCAGTTATTCAACACCGAGAGCACAGACACACATTCTCACCAAAGTTAAAATGCAGTTACAGTTCCCCTCCACAGCACAATAGCAGCACTCATGAAGAACATGTACTCAGGGGAGGGAAGTAATGTGACTGTAATGGAATATCCTGTCCAGGGTTTATTTTCCTTGACCATTTCTTAGTTTAAATTAGTTTTGAAACATCACTCTCAAAATTGAAATAATTCATTTAAAACTTCACACATTGGCCAAACAAACACTTTATGGTCAGGACCAAATATTCCTAAAGCGTGAAAGTTCTGACTGCTGAGGAGATAGATACCTCCAGGAACAAATCTCCATTAGGCCAATCGATTTTTTCTGCTGCTTTTACAGTTCAAATACACCAATTGTGTCAGTGGTATTTTGAAACTGGAGTTAAAAGAAATGTGACCTGACCAAATGGGGGATAGGCCTTCCTTACTGCTAGGTTTCAAAATCTATTGATATTGTTGCTGCAGATAACCTGTGTATCAGAGACAGACTTCCAGGAGTTTTATGAACATCATAATCCAGCACAATCGCGGCTGTTCCATTCTTCACAGGTAAAGTGCTGGAATGCAATCCCCCTCTACAAGCTGGGATAATGACATCACTCCCACTAAGATTTTATTTGGCTTGCTCAGCATTCCTCAGAATAGAATCTCACTGCAAAATCTGCAGTGGTTTTCAGGGGATTACATCTGGCTGCTTTATTTTTAACTCCTTGTAGATTGGTTCTAGTCTGGTGTTGTTGAATTGATTTCAGGACCTCATTTTTACCGGCAGCTGCTGACAAGGCCTGTTCGTGAATGGTTTAAGGGTTAGCCTGTTGCAAAAGCTGTCCGACTTGCTTAGTAACCCCCTTCCAAAGTTCTGAAGGTCTTGTGCCTCAACTGTCTTGTTTCAGAAGCACTAGGACCTGTAATTCCTGGGCTTAGGGAATGACTGAACAACTGATTCCTGCATGGAGTGACAAGAATTCAAGGAAAACTTGATTGTGCCTGCACTGCACTCATTTGCACATTCCCTTCAATGAGACCACATCAGAGATGCTTGTTTAGGGAGATTCTGAGGTTCTTTTAGCCATTGGTTCTGTGGCTAAAGAGAGAGACAGATCTGCTCTATCTTGGCCAAGGGCCATTACTGCATAACCAAAAACCCACGAAACAAAAAACAGAGCAACATTGTCAATATCAGTAGAATAAGAGTGAAGGTGTGTATCATTGAAGCTAATGGTGTCTGGTCTGCCTGCATCTTGGATGCTGCATCCATTTCTGATCACTGAAGCACAGCACAAAAATCCAAGCCCTGAACAGATTGCATTGAAGGATTGGAAATTCTATCCTTCTGGGCACAGTTCCGGGTTCCTCTTTGTTCTCAGTAGATTAGTAGAATGTTGAATGAATATTTGAAGTGCCAAAATCAACATGACTACTACCAAGGAATGAGGTTAGTGTTAATAGTTCTTAAATAGCCATCAAGGACATAATGGACCAAAAGGCCCCTTTCTCTGTTGTTAATATCAATGGTTCTATAATGTGCAGATGTTTAGACTTAGTTATAATGATTACAGTTTAGACAGACAAATGAAGAAACAGTTCAATGGGGATTCATGTGAAAGATATGTCATTTGAAGAAAGAGGGAAAATGATGGGCAATGATGAAGAGAGAGAGAGAGATCCAGGGCTTCAGTACAACATTTCCTGCCAATACTGATCAGTAAGATCAAATCAGTGGTATTAAACAAATGCTTTTCATAACCTCACAAGATCTCTATGCATTTTGTATACACTTGAATAGGCTTGTTGTAATATATGGGAAAATTCATTTTAAAACTTAAGACAGTTCTAAATAAAAGGTATCAAGTACAAAAATAAACAAGTTATATTAAGAAACCGTAGTTAAGAACAGTGCAAACAATTTTGGGCACCTATGTAAGAAAAAGACATAAAAGCCAATAAAAGCATACAAAGATTTACTAGCCTATTTTCAAGGACAGATCAGTATCATGTCGCATTCATTTAATACAAAGGTATACTGTGTGTGAAAATAAATGTTGAGCCATGAATTGTTGAGGTGAATTTTAAGGAGAGTCGTAAAAGGGCGTGAGGAAGGCAGACAAGCGGTGGGGTGGTTGATCTGGAAATGAGAAATCGTTGCCATCAGAACTCACTCCTGTATCCTTGCCACTGATTCCCTCCTAATTCACAGCCATTGGCTCAGGTTGCAGCTGGCTCCGAGAGATTACTGTGCAAGTAAGTCTTTGTTAGAACATAACAATAATGCTTAGCATCAAAAGAAAACAATGCTGGATTCCTTTGTTCCTTTCTACTGAATTCCAGAGGTATTTGAAGTCATAGGTTCAGTGATTCATAGTTCTCAAATAGATTTTCATCAACACATTGTCTTCTAAATTGGAGAACTCATGACTATTTTGACTTTAGTTTTAAGTGAAAACTTACAGAGCTTATAACCAACTCTAAATCAGTGCATATTTAAACACAGCCAATTCTACATTTTATGAACATCAATATAAAATGATTATTTATTTTGGCAGGTTGGTGCTTATCCTATGCATGGTTCTTCATATTAAACTGTTTACCAAATGCTTTATCATATTTCCCGAGGTTTAGTAACATCCTAATGAAAAATATCAGGATTTCCTGGCAAAACTCAATGCTAAATGACTCCATGGTAATGGAAAGCTAGCCAGAAGTGCAAGGACTGATTGTTTGCACGTTTCCATGGTCAGCTCATCTGCATAATTATTCATAATTCCCAGTGAGGGTTTTGGCCTTGTGCAGGGAGTAAGTGTGATGGAAGGATCAGTAAATCACATCAGCCAAAATTCAAAAGGATGCATCTACTTAAAGTGTAAGTTGTCAACATTTGGCTTTGGAAGGACTCGAAATACATTTCAAGTTGTTGGCAGCTTTTTTTGAGCTGGAGGGGAAAAGGTGGCTCAAGCAGAAATGAAGTGAAAGGAAACACTTTGAGGTTTTGAAATCTGCTGGCAAATAACTAAACAGTTCTGTACTAAACCTCCTGTTTTTAAGTTCCAGAAAGGACACAATAAAGCTTGGAGTGATTCTAAGAAAGGTTGCCTTGTTTGGCACTCCTTGGTGTTCTCCTCATTGTACGGCATTTCTGAAATGAACAGTAGGAATAAAAGATTCAGCCAAAGTGACTTCCATTTTCATCAACAGTGAGATGCTCATGGCAGAGTTTAGTTGTAGGTCAGATCACACCATTCTACACAATTGTGCCATTGATGCCCTCATGATTCAACAGACATTCCCACTTACTTGAACTCTTCGCTCTCGTGTTCTTGTCCATGCTCACTCTCATTCTCTCTCCCTCACTCAATTCATATAACAAAATAGAATTGAGTGAGCAAATAAAAGTAGCAACATTCCTCCTACAGTGAACCACCCTGCACCTCTTTGGGAATGTTAACACAGAGCAGGGAAGTCCATTGTCCATATTTCTAGACTTAAAACCCAATATGGCAGTGTCAATGAATCTCACCGACCAGGCAGGCAGGTACTTGCAAAAAAATGTTGCACAAACCATTGTTTACAACTTGTTTGTCACCTTCCTCAGTAATATAACATTAATATTTGCAATCAACATCTGCCTAGTAAGACTGGATCCCTATTGTACATGGGCATTACAAATGAATACTGATTTCAATGAGTGGGTGGGAAATAGCGAGGATATTTCTGTGCCATAATGCTCACCTTTTCTCCCCATACTATAGATTCTCTTCCAAACCATTTTTTCTCCACTACCACCTTCAATCAAATAAGATAATGATTCCTTTTCCCTCTGCCAGCAAGGGCCAGCTCACACGTACACTATCCAAAGGGTTATAGATTAAAGTGGCTGCTCTATCCTGCTTTGGAACCCTAACATCTGATTAGAGTACAAGTCAGAGGATCAGATTGTGGCACACAGCTTTTTTTGTGGGGAGGCCACTTTGACAGCTCTCATGGGAAATATTTTCTTTTGCCACACAAAATCAGATACTGGCGACTCATGTCACAAACAAAAAGGAGAAATGGCTTTCTGTTCAGATTCCTACCCACCTTTTTTTAATGTGTTTGAAATAATTTTAACAGCCTTTATCTTTCCTGGGGATTCTTGTACAGTGTGAGTTTTTGATTCAATCAGCATTTCATCATTGATTTTAAAATACTTACCATCTTATAAAATATATTTAATTAATTAATTAAATGGAATGACTAACCAGTGAATTTTAGGATTAATGAGTTTTTTTTCCACTGCTTCTGGGAGATCATTATCAGCCTTTATATTTGATGTTACTAGTTGCATTACTGCTTTAAGATTATCATCTGAGATCTAATTCTTTTGCTTTGCTGAGATTCAGCAGTGAAAAGGCACACTCACAGATTAATGTCCATCAAAAAAGCAAACGGAACTTTATGGTTCCATTGTAGTTTCAGAAATATTTTAGAATCAAGAGATACAAAAACTGAGCAGAAGTTATAAAAAAATTTAGATGCTGGAAATGTAAATAAACACAGCCTGACCTGATTGGCATTTACAGTTTTTATTTTAGAAACTGTGCAGACTTTCTTTGCAGCTTTTCCAATGAAGTGTTTGCCCAATATAACTGACTGAGTATAACTAGGGCCTCAGTACTAGAAATGGGAGAGGACACTGTCATTGGTTCACTTGTCCTTCCAACTTACGTCACTGGGCTCAGCATTAGTTTTTTAATAATGTATTTTAAGTTAATGTGGTTGAGTCTACAGGATTTTGTGAAGCTGACCAAAGAGACAACAATATTAAATGACATCTTTATAACCAAGATAATGCCACATAGATAATGGGGAGACTTTAGCACCACTGCTCTTCATTGATTATCCTAATAGTATTGAGATCTGCTAACATTCCATTATGTTCCCCTGTCATTAACGGGATAAAATGCCAATGAGTTTTACCCTTTCCAGACTTACATTAATTTTTATTTGAGAATTAGAGAAACAAGTCATTGCCTGTAGTGCATCCCTGAAGTGATGCCAGGATCTACAAGTTCTTTGTAAACTTCGAATTCATTCAACACACCACACAAAATTACAGTCACCTACTATGGCTGAATAGTCAATAGTCTCATCTGTTGCTGTAGTGAAGGCATTTTGCTATATTTAAGGTGACATCGAATGTTTCCACATGTATGACACATGTTAAACTGCTGTATTAATTATCGAGAGCCATGCTATTCAAACTGATTTTTTTTTAAAGCTTCAATGGGACACAAAATTTTTCACATGCTATTAGCAAGTAGCCTTTCACAAAACGTTCACTGGTATAATGCCAAGCCATCTTTATCTAGGAATCATTTTTCAAGACCTTCTGTCTGTGATAATTTCTGGTACTTATTGCGCTTCATGAAAGGAATTCTGATGGGTCAATCCCTGAGGTGTTGTTTTCTGACCAGCCTCCTTTATACGATCTAGTCAAAAACTTAGCAAAAATTCATGCTTAGTATGCCAGAACCCATCAAACTTCCTTGTTCATTTAAATTAGGTGGGCACCCTTAATAAAACTGTGCAATAAAATATCCTTGATTAATCTATGCCTTTCTAAATGATGGTTAATTGCATCATCAATATGGCCTTAAGAGGTGATTGAGGTTGTGATCTGGATATTTTCAATGGATGATATCATCACTCATACAAATGCCCAACACAAAATTGTGACCAGCACTGCCTGCATTAGCAATGTGAGCATGTGCATTGGAAGCAAGTCACCACCCATGCATATAACCAATAGGCATTGCAAATCTTAAATTATATTCATTTGTTTTAATCCGCCAATGATAATGTTCCTAAATTAGTCCAAAAAAAAATCAAGACAGCAATACATCTCCAGTAAACCACACATGCCTTTTTCTTAAGAAACAACAAGTTCAATCATCCCGACCAATGCCACCATAATAATTCAACAACATATAAAAAGGTTCATTTTGATTTTGTCATCTTAAATGTCCTGGGTAACATTCCCCCCTCATGTTGCTCTGGGATTTGTCATCAGCAGAAGTTCCCCACACATGCCCCTGAACAATGGGTGAGGGGACTGGTGAGGTGAGCAGAATAAATTTTGTACACAAAAATTAAAAATACTCAATGCATTTGAAAGAATTTAAATGCTCTTGCTTACCTTAGGTCCCCATAGCCACTCACTTCTATTGGAATGCATGTAGGAGCTGTCCCTGTATCAGGTCCAACCCGACGCAAGTTGTTTAAAGCAGATTCGTGGGATATTTCACAACTTTGCATTCCTCTTCTAGATTTGAGAAGGAGTCCAAGCTTGGAAGTAGATGGTAAAACTACCGCAAACAAATGTCTATAATTTCAGGACTTCCAAGCTCTAAATATTAACATACTATAATACTCTAACTTAATCCTATTTTGCTGCACCCAGCACAAAACCTTTTATGCCATGATGTTTCAAGTGCTCATCCAAATACTTCTTAAATATCAAGGGGTTCTGCCTCTACTACCCCTTCAGGTAGTGCATTCAAGATCTCAGCAACCCTCTAGTTGAAAAAAAAATTTTTTTTTTAAATTTATTTACAGCATGGTAACAGGCCCTTTCAGCCCAACGAGTCCACACCGCCTAATTTAAACCCATATTAACCTACCCGTATGTCTTCGGAATCTGGGAGGAAACCCATGCAGATGCAGGGAGAACATACAAATTCCTTACAGACGGCGATGGGAATTGAACCCCGATCGCTGGCGCTGTAATAGCGTGATGCTAACTGCTATGCTACTGTGCCATCCCAAGTCCCCTGTAAATCTCCTATCCCTTAAGGTAAGTCTATGTCTTCCGGTTACAGAACTTCTGCTAAAGGGAAAGGTTTTCCCCCCACCTATTCTATATGCCCCTCATAATTTTGTATACCTCAGTCAAGTTCCCCTTCAGTCTTCTCCACATCAAAGAAACAACACAGCTTATGCAGTCTCTCCTCATATTGAAACATTCCATTCTAAGCAACATCCTGGTGAATCTCCTCTGTACCTGCTCCAGTGTGATCACACCCTTCCTGAAGTGTGCTGACCAGAACTGCTAATAATACTCCACTTGAGGCCTAACTAATGTCATATATAAATATATAGCATGATCTCCCTGCTCTTATAGTGCCTGACTCAGGTAATGAAGGCAATTATCCCAAATGTCTTAACTGATTTATCTGTGTACGCTACTGCCTTCAGGAATCCTAGGATACGTATACCAAAGTTCCTGTTCCTCAATAATTCCTACCATTCATTTTTGGTGGATAGATAGAGATCTTCCCTACATATCTCCACAGATGCTCAGCTTCACCTCAAGAATCCTGACCAGTGGGTTTGTTCAGTTTCCAAGCAATGTGACATGACGATAGAATGGCTTGGATAATTGATAGTTAAACGTTGATTAATGCAAATATGCATCCTGCTAGTGTAGTACACCCTCCCTGCAATCTTTTAAAGTAGCCAGCCCCTGGAAGAGAATTTGCATGGGAGCAGAGCAGCTTATTACAAACAGCACCACAGATGGAGAATGTTGCATAAAAATATAATACACAAATGCCATGGAATGGCAATTTTAAATCAATAAGATTTCCCTAAGCCATACCAGAGTTGGATAGAACATATATAGTTAATCTCAAACTTCAACAATTTTTGGACATGTCCTGCAAGCACAAAAAAATTCTCAGTTATGCATGTTCATTTTCACATGTTCTTTAAATGTGCTTGGCACACATTAGGGCTTGAAGAGCCAAATTAATCTCTTAGCTTGTGCTGAGCGTGACCTTGAAAATCTCCATCTCAATCATCTTCAGTCACATGTGGAAAAAAAACAATATCTACTGATGCATATACTACCTGCAAGGTCACAGTTATTTACTTTGAAAAAAAAGGACAATAGAGACTATCACTGGTGGGAAATTCTGCCTTATACAGGAGAATGTTATGAACAAAGATAATATTCCCCAGTATAATATACACTTTCCCATCAGTGATAGTGTTCCTGTTGTCCTTTTTCCTACATTAATAGGAAAAATGTGTTTTAAGTATAAGAGAATATTACTAAAGCATTCAACTGCAAGGCTAGATTTGGATAATTACGTGCTTTGTCATTATGTTCTTCGAGAATGTTTAGATTTTGTGCATAACTGATATGTGCCATTTTGAAAGAAACTGATGTGAAAAATCAATTTGCAATTCACTCACACATATACCAATTATTTCATATTATATTACAGTAGTCCATTTATTAAAAACTTGACCACAACTAAATTGAAAATGCTGATGGAAATAATTATCTCAAAGTATTAATAATTAGGTTGCCCTAAATACCTACAGTATAACATTTACTGAATAGTAAATAAATGAGTAGACCATTTAAAAAAAATGTTTTCCACATTAAATCAGTAATTGAGAAACCACACAAGGATTAAATTGAGCAGTACATTAAAAATAATTCTGTATCAACAATTTGAAATTTCTATAAATATTCAACCTTACACACCCTGTCACTGACATTCTCATATTTCACATCTGGTGCAATTTATTTTGAATTTTTTTACAACATTCTTCCCTACCTAAATAGTCTCTTTCCTGTACAGTTGTCTCAAATAAACACCATTTCCATTGCTATGGTTGTTTCAAAAATGACACCTTTGTGAAATAACACATCGGCCGAAAAAATTTATGCCCACTCATTTATGTTTTTAATTCAAAAATATATTTTATTCATAATTTATACAACAAATGCAATCAATACCGATCTTTCTCTATGTTCATTGCACCATCAGGTCAATAAATTTTCTGAGTATCAGGGCTACTCATGTTTACTCCTTGAACAATGAACCCATTAAGGGGTAGAGAAGCTGTTGTGGAGGCCCAGCCCATCTGTGTCCAGTGGCAGCTGGACCATAGACTATGGACCTTCTCTACAAAGTCTTCACTCTAGCTGCACCAAGCTACAGCACATTCCTCAATATGTACTCCTGCATCATGGAATGTGCCAGCTGGCAGTATTCTCTTGCAGACATCCCCTTACACTGGAAGACCAGCAAGTGTTGGGAAAACCAAAAAGCATCACTGAGTTGATAATCTTCCAGCAGAAGCCGATGTCTGTCTCAGTATGGAATCCTGGGAACCCCCATGAATCACAGAATCCTAGGTTACACAGCTGCTTGGGGTCAACCTCAACAAAGACCATTGCATCCTTTTCCAGACCTTCTTGGTAAATGCAGTCTACAAAGAGATGGATGAGTGTCTCATGCACACTGCTTTCACATTTACTTTGGATTTCACCTTACAATTTCTCTCATGGCACTTTTCTTTTCCAATCTACCCCAGCATTGGGAACTTAGTAATGGAGCATTAAAGGAATTGGGATTAAAGATCAAAGTGTATTTTATAACAACAAAAAAAATATTTCTTTGTTTAAAGCTGTGGAAAATAGATACAAAAAACACAGCAATACATTCCAAAAATAAAAATGTGGAAGATTATTCCATGAGGAGAAGCCTAGTTCTTCATTTTTTTTCTTTTGAGTAGAATGGTGGGGAGTAGTAAACATAAAAAATGTGAAAAAGGACTTGTGCGGATTTCTGTCCATCTCCATTTTAACACAGTATCTCTAGATAAGTAGCAAGTTCTGAAACTGAACTTTCAATAACTTCCACAGATTTACTGCTAGAGTTACAAAATAAAGAAATTGCCAGGGGATAGTAGAGGCATAAACTAAATTATTCTCACCAGCTTTTCCTTTGCCAACTAATTTTTATTCTGCTGCGGAATAATTATTGCTTTGATATTCTAGATGTGAGGTGCACAAAGCATGGTGTGGATTGCACACAGTGATTCTTGGAGTGCACAATCCTCAGAGTGAAAGCTTTGATGAGTACGGGGCCGTTGGTGAGGTAGAGGTAATAATGAGTAGGGTCAGTAGGAGTAAATCCAAATAAGTTACAGAGCACCTCAATAGGGAAGTGTAAACAGCCAGAAATTGTAGTCTACATCAGTACCAAAGACGTAGACAGAAAATGGATGAAGTCCTACAAGCATATTTTAGAGAGCTGGGAAGGAGGTTAAAAAGCAGGTTCAAAGAGACCAATCACAGTATTCTTAGTGCTACGTGCCAACAAGTACAGGGAGTAGGAGCACAGAACAAATGAATAGGTGGCTGAAGGGACAGCACAGGAGGTGAAGCTTTAGATTTCGGAGGTACTGGAACCATTTCTGGAGCACATGAGACCTGTACAAATCAGAATAATTAGACCTCTCCAGGACAAGGGACAATATTCTAACTGACAGCTGGGGGTTGAAGCCTGATGTAGTTGCTAGTGCCATGGGAGAGGTTTTAAGCAACTAGGATGGGGATCTCAAAGAGATTACAGGAAATAAAGAAACAAAGCAGAAAGTGAAAAGAAGTCAAAGTACAGAAAAAAATGAAATGATAAAATTAAAAAGGCACTATACCTAAATGGTCACACTTTTGAAACCAAAGTTACTAATACAAATAGAAGTAGTAAATGAGTGTGATCCAATTGCCAATTCAGAAATATGGCTGCAAGGTGACCGTAGCTGAGTGCTGGATGTTCAAAAGAGACGTGACATATAGGCAGGATAGGTAAAAAGGGAAAGGAAATGGGTAGCACTATTAGCAAGGGATAAAATCAGTATAGAAACTTAGCTTGGCAGAATCAGTTTTATGTCAAGCTACAAAAAAGCAAAAGACAAAACACTGGTTGCATACCAAATAGGAATAAGGAATAAGGCCAGATTCCCATCACCTCTAGCTTAAAAAAATCCTCCTCAGATCCCTTCTAAACCTCTTTCCCCATGTCCTCCAGTTTTTGGCACCTCTGGTATCGAGAAAAGTTCTACCCTCTCCACACTTCTCATAATTTTGTATACCTCTATCAGGTGCTCCCTCAATTTCTTCTGCTCCATTGAAAACAAACCCACCCCACCTGTTCTTCCCTCATTAGTGAAACACCCCATCCGAGGGAGCACCCTAATGAATCCTCTCTGCACCCTTTCCAGTGCAATCACATCTTTCCAATAGTGCGGTGACCAGAACTGCAGACGGCACTCCAACTGTGGACCTACAATTGTTTCATAAAACTATTGTAATCTCCTTGCTCTTGCATTCTATGCCCTAGCTAATGTACATCTATCCTATAAGTCCTTGTTTCTAAAGATAAGTCAACTAAAGAAAATGAATGATGCTGTACTATCAGTACGTGGCAGGACAATGAAAGTTCATGAACCTGCCATTGGAAAATTCAGAATGCTACCAATGACTTTATACTTTGTCCTTGAAAAACAGGCAAAGAAAAACAGCTA
>JARFYF010000029.1:31735615-31755219 GCA_030265395.1 Rhina ancylostomus | reverse complement strand
TAAGGATGTTATTTGTTTCAATAAGATCACCCCTCATTCTTCTGAACTCCAAGACCATAGATCTGATTTCCTCAGCTGCTCGTGATAGGACAACCTTCACATTGCAGGAGTCAGTATGATGAATCTCCATTAGATTGCCTCCAATGCCAAGATATCCTTTCCTTGAAAAGACCACCAAAATTGTGCACAGTACTCCAGGTGTGGCCGCACCAGTACCCTGCACAACTGTAGCAAAGTTTCCCTACTCCTAATTGAATGCTGAGTTTCTTTCTCGGAATCGTGTTGTAAGCAGTGGGGAAACTGTTGATGCAGCAACGGGACAAGCAATGATATGAAAACCTGTACGGGGTGACTAGATTATGTGCATGTGTCTTTCTGGCATAATTGGATGCATCAACATGGCATGGAATTACCACTGAGTTCAGCCTTTCATTTGTGGATTGTGATCTAGTGAGCAATCAGATTGTCCTCAGTAAAGGGAATATAAGGTTGGAACTGTGGTGGGATGGGAACTAGTTGTTTTATTTATTTTTTCCAATTAAACCACATGTTTGTCATAGGTAGATTAGCATTTCTGGATGTCCCTGACTACAACAGAGTGGTGGTGAGGAGTTACCTTCTTGACTTACTTCAGTAATTATGTTGGAGGTAATCAACAGTGCAGGTAGGGACCTCTAACATATTTTCATTAGAATAATGTCTACTTTATAGGTGTACTAACAGCTGGTGGAGTTCACATTTAGTTATTACCTGTGTCTCATGTGTTAGTGGTTTTGGGTTTTGATGGTGCTGTTGAAAAAGCTACAGCTATTTGCAGATGTGAATCTTGTCAGTGGTTTGTACTGTAGCCACTGTGTGCCAATGATGGATGGAGAAAATGCTCAGATTGGTAATAGGTCTGCCATTTATTTTCCTGGATGATTTTAAACTTCTTGAGTGTTTTTGAGACAAATGTTCCATCATCCCTCCTGTCCTGCAGATGATGAACATGGTTCAGGGCTTTAAGAGTTGATTCCCTCACCACAGAATGCCCACTCTCTTACATGCTCTTGCAGCCATGTATTTATGTGGCTGGTCAATGGTAAATCCCAGAACATTGATGCCAGGTACATTCAATGTTGAAAACACCAATGCAATTTAAACTTTTTCACTTTAGAAATGATAACTGCTTCATATTTGTATGACTTGTAGCTTACCAGATGAACTCTGAATTAATTTCTTGAGTATGTGATTCCACTCATTGGAAGAACAAAGCTTGAAGATCCATTTCCAATAGTTGAACAGGCAGGGGTTCTCTTCATTAAATCCTCCCTTTCTCTTCCTCTTCTTCATCTTGCTACTGAAAACAAGGTTGTAGTTCATATAAAAAACCGTCACAAACCAAGGAACCATTTCAATACCATGCATCTAGAGTAGACTGAACAGGAAAGCCTTTGCATCACCGATAATGCAGATTATGGGTGGCTGCATGTCCATGTTTATAGCAAAGGAATTAGGAACCAGCTGTACCGAGGATAACCTTTGTAACACAGTCACTGTATGCTGGTGTGACATGATGGGTTTCCTGGTTGTCCAACATTGGCCACTGAGATCTTCTGGTTGCAACTGCAGTCAACTTGAATGTTGAAGGACTGATACAGTTCAGTGTTCTGAGCTGGAGTCTTGAAAGAGATGTGGGTGGAGTCAATCATCTACTGAACCCCAGAGAAGTCCCCAGTGTATAGAAACTACTCTGCGTGTGCTGCTTGCTGGTCCCTATTCCAATAAAAGGAGTTAAATCCCCACCTCCTTGATCTGAGAGCTTCATCAACTTCTCTAAGCAGCAATGAGCAGTCTTCTGGAAGATGGTGCAAACTAACCATTAACAATACAGAATAACCACATGGTTAAAAACATTAGGGCCACCGACACCTATACAGTCAGTAAGTATGGTTTAGACAGGACTCTGTAGCACCTCTGCCTACTTATAGAACCAGACTCTCCAACAGTACTTCTCCAAACAAGTGTCCATGAGACATTTCTCCCTGAGTACCACAACTAGACATGTCTTCCTTATTAGAACCCAACTCCACACGTACACTTCTCCCCCCACTTAGTCCACCCCTCAAACACCACTATTTCTTCACCAACAGAAACCCTCCTGGTGAATTAAGCTGCTCTGGAAGCTCGGTCCTCCACTATCCTGCTGGTCATCTCATGGGATAGGTACCAAGGCACTTGCATGTCATTGCCAATGAAAGATAAAGGTATTTATTTATTAGTCACATGTACATCGAAGATTGCCAGAGGAACAATTGCTTTCTAGGTCCATCCCAAGTTGTAGAGACCACATGATTTACTCCCCATTCCGATAAAGGAACACATTTCCCTCAAACACTCTGCCCTCTGACTGAACCATCCACAAACCTGAACGTTAGCGAGAAGCTTTTCAAACATTCCAGGCTACAATAATAGGAAGCTGTTCTTCCTGCTTCTAAGATCCTGATAACCTGTTTGTCAGTAACTCAGGGCATTGGGTAGAATGCCAAGTCTCAGTTGGGTAGATCTGGTGGCAAATCAATGACAGTGAATGTTCACTTTCTAGTTTTGAATAAAGTAGGAAACAAAATGGCACCAATGGATCGCCAAAAAAATACTTTACAGGACATTTTTGTGTCCTTGGAGTTTTGATTGTATATTAATATCATGTTTTTGTTATTTCTTTTTACCCTTATGTAATCAGAACTCTTCCTTGTGGGCACTTCCTGCTTCACCACTGTGACCCAAATAGTCTTAAATACACCCTACGATGGACAAATGTATATATTAAATCTATTGACTAAATAATTTTCTACATTGGTATAAACCACAAATATGATGACATATATGATATACATCTTGGGACCAATACACAAGAACCTGATTTTTTTCGTTAAAACACTCCTCTGCTTAGTTGATGATTGACCACACTTTGTACTCAGACTATTTTAATGAAGTGAAAAGTGTTGAATGAGAATTGGGTGTAAATTATTGCATTTCACTCCAAGTCGATCTGTTGTCAAGTATTGTCCAGGAAGGGAAGATTAAAGTTGTCTTTTGTCTTGCACATAGGTCTCTGAGAAGGTGATTATGTACTCTCACCAGAAAAGTATGCATATGTTAAATATTATTTTAATATACAAGAATTTCTTGAATGTAGTTAAAACTTTCTTCTGTAAACACTGGAGCAGATATGCTGGGTCTGCACCAAGCAGGAGAGTCTCTGGTGG
This sequence comes from Rhina ancylostomus, assembly GCA_030265395.1. Classification (NCBI taxonomy): domain Eukaryota; kingdom Metazoa; phylum Chordata; class Chondrichthyes; order Rhinopristiformes; family Rhinidae; genus Rhina; species Rhina ancylostomus. The sequence goes on along the minus strand of JARFYF010000029.1, from coordinate 31,751,971 downwards.
AATAGGGTGGGGGAGCAGCAGTAGAATGGTAAGAAATTCATTCTCACTTAAACACAGATTATAATGATTCTTTGAGGGGAACCCAGCACCAGTGGGGAATAATTTTCACATGCTTCAAGCATCCTGTGGATGAGCTGTTGCAAATATTAACCCCAATCAAAACTGGCAGTCACGCACAAATGACAAACTAACCTCCACTGTGACATGACTGGGCTTTTTACAGTGGTGCTGCTGGAATTAATGGAACATGGTACTGTTGGAGGGCAATGCGGTAACTGAACACAGTAGTGCTGCAGTCTCACCGCTCCAGGGTCCAGGTTCGATCCTGACCTCAGCTACTGGCCACAGAGTTTGCACGTTCTTTGTGTGACCATTTGGGTTTCCACCAGGTGCATCCTGCTCCTCCAATGCTACTTTGGAGCAGAGTTCATGACAGCAAATGACTGGAGTGCTCAGGAAATCCCCAAAACAAAAGATTTCATCTGGAGAATGACAAGAAATTTGCCCCATTGCTCCATATTGACTGAGCCCACTCAAGCACTCACGAACAAAGATGCAGTAAGACATAAATTTTAAGTCCAATACAATCAGCCTACTTCCTGTTTGTGACCCACACTGTTTCTTCAGCATCAATCAATAGTCCAGTATTCATCAGTGCTGCATGTGCAGTGTCCTTCGTGTGTAGGCACATTATATGCAAAGGAAAAGACACTTGAACAGACCTCTTGTATGAAAATGAACTTTTGACTTTACAATCTACTTCGTCATAGCCCTAGAACCTCATTGTCTACCTGCACTGCACTTTCTCTGTAACTAACTATATTCTGCATTCTGTTATTGCTTTTCCTTCTGTACTATCTCAAGGTACTTATGTTTTGAAATGATCTGTATAGCACGGTAGCGTAGTGGTTAGAGTGACGCTATTACAGCGCCAGCGATCAGGGTTCGATTCCTGTCGCAGTCTGTAGGGAGTTTGTACATTCTCCCGTGTCTGCATGGGTTTCCTCGGGGTGTTCTGGTTTCCTCCCACATTCCAAAGACGCACGGATAGGTTAACGTGGGTTTAAAGTGGGTGGCATGGACTTGTTGGGCCGAAAGGGCCTGTTACCATGCTGTAAATATTTTTAAATAAATTTAAATGGCAATACAAACAAAATTTGCATAAATCTCAGTTTATGAGACAATAATAAACCAATTACCAATAAAAGTTTCCCATATGGTCTTAAGTCCTGATTGCACTTAATAATCAATTTTGCTCTTCAATTCAATGACATGGTGCATAAGGGCATGATGCAATTTTAATGCCTCTAGGTTTTTAGGTCAAGAACAAAACAAAAATTTTTCCTCTGATAATGCTTCAATACTCCCCACGCATTCCATTAAGAGAGTGCTCCTATGGGTGGCAGTGCCGTAAGCTTGACCAAACCCACTGCAGTGTAATTGCCATACCATTACTATCTTAGGACTATAGTCATAGAATTGGCAGCAGCTGTCATAAGGTTTGGGACTTCCACGCTCTTGCACATTTGTGTGGAAGTCCTGAATTTGCTGACAGTGATGTAATGAAATGCCGGTAGGTCCACACAGAACCATTGGCATTCACCCACTTAATCCAACCCAATTATTGTATCTACAAAACAGAAGCCTCTGCTGTTATTTGCATTATCCTTTGCAGTAGAATATAATAATGTGACTGAAACAGCATCTCAAGGTGATGAATACTTTTGGCTCCAAAGCATCACAACTGTATAGTTTCACAGGATTTCCTTCACTGTGGACACAAGCATTCACTACTCCTACAGCAAAATGAGTATATTGCAAGTATAATTCAGTGGGATTCTCATTAGAATCTGGTATAAAGAAGATGTATTTTATTAGTATTTCCAATTCATTCCAGTATAATCTATTAAAATTGAGGAAATGCTGAAGTATCTCTCTAACAGTGAAGTGGTTTTCAGCCGGCACCAACTTGCCATGCAGAACTATATTTATAAATCCAAACAAGGCAGGAACTTACAAGAATTCCACATATCTTTTCTTTTAGTTCTCTCCCTAGTGCTTCCCCACTTCCTGGACCTTGGCTGGTGGAACCTTCCTAACTTGCAGTGATGGAAGTTGTAGCTGTAAAAATATTCAGCAATTCTGGGCTTGACACTTGTCTCTGATTTTACAACACACTTTTCTACAAGGGAAACTGTTCTAAGTTCCAGAAGAAGCCTTTTATAAGAAATATGTAACACCAACAACTGGACCTGTCAAGTGGTGCAAATTATATATTACAGAAGCCATAAGGTAGGACTGTACCAATACTATGACAGATGACCAACAAGTGATTTGACACATATACAGTAGAGTCCATTAAGTGTAAACTTTATGGACCACTTCAGAACTTCAGGCAGTTTGCCCAGTGAATGAGCTTTAAATGTTAGTTTGCCACCAAAATGTATTAAGACCGTGTATTTGTGCTAAAGATGAAGCCTTCACTTATGGTCACCAGTAGTCTGTTTTATTGAATACAATTATGCATTTTTGAATTCCTTACCTTGGTGAGAATATTACTCTAAATAGTCACAGCTGTTGTATATTCAGGAATAGAATCTACATTTAGAATGAGTGCACATGAACAAAAATTGCCCTTATTGACTACAACTGATGTAATGCTATAAATGTAATTTATTCTTCATGCATTCAATTCTAATCCTAAAATGACAAGAATCATACAAGATACAGATGACAGTGAAGAAATTGAACTTGAATTATCCAAGTAAACAATTTTTTTCCCGACAGTCAAATTTGCATCAAGTTGCAGACTGCATTTTGTTGCAGTTCAGCCTCTCTCTCATTAATTATTTCCCACGCTCAGAGAAAGGGTAATTTCCATAAGCATACTCCTTAGATTTGCTTGTGTTACATATACCTGACATGAAAAGCAGTCAAACGTTAACAAATACCCACTTAATTTCAATATATTTCACTGGAAATCACACAGGATATCTAATACGTTCCTACCTCTATCAAAAAGAGAAATTACCAAATCATTACATTGGGTAAAACCAATCATATTTCACAGTTGAACCATACATGGAAGTAATGAGAACAGTAAAATACAAAGTACAAATACTTTTAAAGGTAGTATTTGTTCACCTGGGTTAAAATACTTTTCAAAAAATTCTAATGCAATTCTGAATAAAACAGTTTTGTTCATCTACGTTTAAATTTATGGTGTGAAATTCCATTCCATCAAATTTGGGTCTATTTTACATACCATTGGTACAAAGGCCAAATCATTCCAGTAAAAGGATAAAATTGCAAGTTATTGCATAATTTTCTGATAGACATATCTTCCCTTGAATCATTGTGGGCTACTGGCAAAGCTGGTATTTATTGCCCACTATGGTCTCACTTGCCTGCCAATGTTTTGGGCATGCATGATTGTGCAGCATAGGAAGAGGCCCTTTGGCCCACGATGTCTGTGCCTACAATGATGCCAATTGAAACTGTACATCTGCCTGCATTTGGTCTATATCATTCAATTCCCTGCCAGTCCATGTGCCTAAATGCCACTTCAACATTGCTATCATTACTGCTTCCACCACCTCACCTGGCAGTATGTTCCAGGCACCTATCACTCTCTGTATAGAGAAACTTGCTACGTCAATCTCCTTTAAACTCCCCCCTCCCCCACCTCAAAGCTGTGCCCTCTTGCATTTGACATTTCAATCCTAGGAAAAAGACTATCTACCCAACCTTTGCCTCTCATAATTTTGTGCTATAACTTCCCCCCCCCCCCCCCCTTAGCCACCAATGGTTGAGATAAAATAATCCAAATTTGTCCAACCTCTCCTCATTGCTAATGCTCACTAATCCAGGCCACGCCCTGGCAAACCTCTTCTGCAGCCTCCTCAAAATCTCCTCATCCTTCCTGTAATGTGGCAATCAGGACTGCACACAATACTCCAAATGTTGCCGAACCAAAGTTTTATACAGTGGCATCATGACTTCTGATTTTTTACTTGACACCCTGACCAAAGGTAATGATGTTATATGCCATCTTTACCACCCTATCTACTTGCAATGCCACTTTCAGAGAGCTACAGACTTGCACCCCAAGATTCCTCCGTATGTCAATGCTCTGAACCGACTAACCATTTACTGTGCACTTTCCTCTCATATTTGACCTCCCAAAGTGCACCACCTCACACTTATCTGGATTAAACTCCATCAGCCATTTCTCTGCCCACATTTCCAGCTGATCTATATCCTGCTGAATCCTTTGACAACCTTCCTCACCATCCACAACTCCACCAATGTATGTGTCAGCTGCAAACTTACAAATCAGCCCGCCTATTTTTTCATCCAAATCTTTTATATACACCATAAACAACAAAATCCCAGCACTGATCCCTGTGGAACATCAGTGGTCACAGACCTCTAATCAGAATAACATTCCTCCACCACTACCCTCTGTCTTCTTTGACCAAGCCAATTCTCAATGAAATCTACCTAGCCATGGATCCCATGTGCCTTAAATGTTCTGGATCAGACTACCATGAAGGTCTTTGTCAAATGCTTTACTAAAGTCTATGTAGACAACATTCACTGTCCTACCCTCAATCATCTTCATCACCTCCTTAATTATTTACTTAATACTTTAAGTAAAAACACATTTTCTGACAGATTTCCAGAAAGAAATTGTTGCTATCTGCTCACTATTCATCTCTGGGCTTCCATTTTGACAAGGAGTAAAACTGGAGAGCCTCCATTTCAACTCCCTCTTTCCACTTTCACCTATTCCTTCACATTAACTTCATCCTCAAATCAGACTTTTTTTCCCCCCAAATAAAATTGTCTCATTCCTTGTGTATAAGGTTTACATCTATATTCCCACAAGTCTAAGTTGCACATACATCATGTTCACAGTCAACAAAAGGAACTGACCCCAGGCAATACATCTGGCCCTTAAACTTGGTTTGTACTGGTTATAGTATGGAGCTGAAGACTGAATATTGATTGTACTTGTAGAAGGTGGTGTATAACTGAAAATTCTGACGCAAATGAAATACATATGCGGCTGTGCATGCTGACACAGCATTGAGAAGTCATTTCACATGGCTTTTGATAGCATCAGGATAAAGTGATTGAAATAGTGCGCAGATTCAGATCCAATTTATATTAATCCAAGAAAGCTGCAGCAATTACTAAAATATGCAAGAGAAAAATTCCCAAGTTGCTGTATTTAAAGTCAATTATGGGTGAATATCCAAATTTGCTTGCCATTTCGACAAAAGATTAATTAGCTCTTTCCTCCTATCAACACTATTCCTCGGTTAAAACGGCTGAGACAATAATGGTTGAGATATTAGCTACATGGATGTGCATTTTAACACATACGTGAACATTAATTCATCCTATTTTCTGGTAGTGTGTGCCTTTTAGGCACATTGGTATGAAAAAATTGGATTAATATAATTAGGATCAAATAAATTAAGTTTTAAATCAGTATCAGAAGTGTTTGGTATCCTATAAGGTTCTCAGGTTCATATTAAATGGCAAACAGCAAACAAATACATTTGTCATATTAAGCAAATATGAACTGTAATGGATATCTAATTAAAACATTTTCATATTCATAAAATTCTTCAGTCACAGCCTTCAACGGTGCAAACAGAAGCCATTCTATCTATTGACTCCTTACCAGTTCTTTTAAAGAACAATCTAATTCATCCTAACCCCATCAATTTTCCCAACTGATGCAATTATTTTTCATTCAACTATTTAATCAATTCAACATAATACTATAATTGAATCTGATGTCACACTTATCAGGTAGAAAATTTCAAATCCTCACCTTGTGCAAAAAAATTAGCTTGTGTTCCCCAGTATTTTGACCATTTAACTTCAATCCCAACCTTCTTGTAATTGATTCTTCAGCCATTGACAGCAATCTGTCTTTAGTCATTTGTTCTAAACAGTTTTATTAAACCTCCTTTTAATTGCCCCTGTTCTATGGAGAAGAACCTGATCTTCTCATTTCTACCTGTGTAATTGCAAATTCCTTATTCTTGGAACCAATCCAGTAAATCCTCATTGGACTTTTTCAGGAAGCCTAAAATCCTTTCTGAAATAGGGTGCACATGTATTCCATTGGACATCCTGGGTGGATTTTTAACAACTTTTATTCATCTGGCTAGACAACAAGGATCATTATCAAAACAAAATTTGGCAAAAATTGACACAGTCACATTAAAACCTCAAAGAGCTAGGTTATGTGGAGTGCCCTGAAGGAGGAAAGACAAATAGGTAGATTTAGCAAGGGAATTCTGGAGGTTTGGGCTCTGCCAGTTGAAAGCACAGTCACTATTGGTGAAGCAAACATAAACAGGAAAGATCAATAAGTCAGAACTGGAGGACAGCAGCATTACTGTGGATGATAGGCTTAAAGGAGATTAAGATACCAAGGAGGTATTCAAAACTAATGATGAGAATTCTAAAACTGAGGTTTCACTTGATTGGGAACCATTACAGATCATTAGCACAGCACAGATGGGCAAACGGGACTTGATACAAATAAAGGCATGCATGACTTCCAGTTTAAGGAAGGCAGAGGAAGGGAATCCAGGAACATATACTGGAAATAATCAAGTCCATAGATAAAAGCATGAAGAGAAACTTCCAATTACATCAGGATAAATAAAAAGGTAACACAGAAGTGTGGAAAATAGGAGCAGGAATAGAACATTCAGTATCAGGCAAATAGGGTACCACTCATTGAACAGTGGCATATGCTGTATAAATATAGAGTCATAAAAATGATGCTTTATTTTTGCCATAGTCTTGACACCTTCTCAAGAGGAAAAGTTCCAAGGGGTATTATCCATAATCTTGATGAAACTGATCCATTTTAACATAGGCAGAGGTTGTTTTCCAAACATTCATTTTGTCATTACATACAAGAAAATGCAAAAAATTGGAAAAGCATTATTTGGTCCATGAAGGTGATTGCCATGGGATCATTAAGCTCTGCTTTGCATAGAGAAAGGTAATTGATCCATCTTGAGGAGCTTGGTAAATGTCAAATAGTATGATCACAAAAGAATTAGTAGGCAAATTTTCAATCATTGATTACAAATACAAGGAAGAAATACAGTAGAAGACAGAAGACAAAAGGTTAATTCAAATAGTTTGATCTAAGAGGAAGCACTACAGAATGGCTGCTGGAAGACAGTTTTAGTAAAATGACTATCAAAGTTGAATAAGTGATGGTGTGTACAAGATGCAAGAAGTGACTCTTAGGATTACAGTAGAACTAACTTTGTAAAGATGCAGCATATTCTTGCTAAGTATTGTCTCTGACAGAGCTAGTAGGTAGCTAAGTAACAGGGATGCGGTGAATTTGACAGAACTTGATGCAGTTGGTAGGATATTGCATCTGAAGATGCATTCCCTGGCCTTAACCAATCATGGTGTCATTACATTTGTTGCAGTGCTGTTTCTAGATCCTCTGGCATTGAGCTCCAAGACTATCGGCTCCTGAAACATGTTCACCATATATCAGGAGAATGTCCTGCTCCCCTGTAGGTAGAGAACATTCCACTATCATTCCATATCCCTCAATAAGGTTTCCAGTGTGACATCAATACACCTGGGTGCATATTGCCTCCCATTTCTCCACATTTACCAGGGCAGAGTCAGGTGCCACAGGACATCCCAGATTTATCTAGCTACAATGAACCTCGTGCTCAAGAAATGAAGATTACCAAACAATGAAGGCTGCTTTTAAATGCAGCCAGTTAGTTTTCAATCTAGGCCCCCTATTGATGAGTGCAATGCAATTATTTGTGCATTGCTTTCTTCACATCCATTTTGAGAGTCTATTCAAAGTAGCCTCAGTAACTGTTACAGCTCTATTCAATTCCTTTCCTGCAATTTATCCAAAAGGCTATTTTCTCTCAAATTGAATATATTCAACTTAATCACTTCTATGTATTATACTCTATTTCCTTCTTAAATACTTCAGAATCTCTTGTCATCACTTAATTATTATGTTCTGATTTACCTCACCTTTTATTCTATTCAACTTAATGTTATTCTGCAATGAGAGTCTTGGCTACTAACCCATTCCTTAATTTCAAAAATAAAAAAGCTGAATGTGTTTTTGTTTACATCCTTCCATACCATCTATTGCAAACAGTTGTAGAAGAGACAATGGTCCTTGCATTCACATTTAAATTATACACTTGTGCAAATGAACTTGGTAAGTTCATTTGATTTGGAGAAAACTAAAAAATGTATTTAAAAAGTTCAATTAAAATTATGCATCACTTACACTGAAATGCATTGCAAAATATTCCTTGGAATGTAATGTGAAGCAAAATTCAGCAAAATGCACCCAAGAGAATTTTAAATTTTCATTTTTTCTGCTCATGTGTAAGGATGAACTGCAGATGACTTTAAAAAAACTGGAAATATTTATGGAACTATTTCAAAATCAAATCTCTTAGGATTGAACCCGTTGAAAATTGAGCATTTTTAATTAATGAAAATGATTTAAAAAATCTAATTCTAGTACATTTATCTACAAAGCTTGAAAATGATTAACTCCCAACTTACTGCATTTAAACTAGCATTTAACTCATTATCCGCTGAAGTACTAAGATGTGTTGAGGTAATAGCTGGCAGCTGGCAGTTGGCATTTTGAGGATCACATCACACAGATGGAGGCTATTTGGTACATTCTTACTGTGCCATCTCTTTGGAAGCTGTCCAGTCAGCCCTGCTCTCCTCCTCTAGCCTTGCAAATTTTATCTTTTCAAGTATAGATCCAATACATTTTTAATAATTACTACTTTAACTGTTTTCATTGCATTGGCACAATATGTTTCAGGACACAATTCTCTCTAATAAAAATGTGTTCCCTTAATTCCTTTGCCAAATACTATCCACTTGATTTCCAACAGCTCCCCCTTACCACCACCATTGACAATAGAAATAGTTTCTCCATAACTGCTCTATCAAAATCCTTCATAATTTTGAACACTTAAAATTTTTCTTCCACATTGAGGAAAGAAATAACAAGGCCAATCCCAGCTCTTCCAGTATCACTGCAAAACCTGCTATGCCTACACATGGCAAACCTGAATTAGAGACACTTTTTTTTAATGGTTTCAGTATGGGATTGAGGGGAAAAAAGTATACTTTGAAGTGTTAGTGCAACTCATTTACTATTAGCAAGAGTGATGTAGATGACTGCACACAGAATATTGAAGCCATTTTAATTAAATAGCAAAGCTCAATGCACAAGCAACACCTGGAAGGGGAACCACCATTGATGGACTTTCTGGCCAAATATTGAATGCCTATCAGTAAAACCCATGTTTGGCTGTCAAAACTACACATTCGTGCCTCAGTAAAAACACTACCTCAGAACAGAAAGGGCTATTCACAAAGCAAGAAAATTAAGAAGCTTTTCTTTGATTCTGAAACCAGAGACATTATTACAATTAACTAGTTTGTACTAAATGTTGTTGCTAACCAGCGCCAAGTACTAATCCAATTTAAATGAACTTAAAAGCTAAAGAACATTTCTGGTTTGTGAGTAATCTGAGTGCATGGCTTGTACATTGACTGTGTAATAATGTAAAACAGGTGATAAAGTACTGCAGTGCATTTTAGATCTAAGCTCCATTTCCATTAAAGTCAATGGAAAGTCTGTGGTGCCAAAAACTTGAAGTGGCTTTTGTTTCAAGAAAACAATTGTCCTTGGGGCACATTACTCTGAAAGTTTTTGCCTTGCATTTACACAGGTCTCAGCCTCTCTCTTGAAGTAGAGAGAGGTGCCTGGCCTATTTATGAAGTTCCCAAAAGTGCAATGATCACTGAGGCCTTAAGGTAGCAAACTCTTGAACCATATTCTGGGGAAGTGACATCATCTGTGGCCCTACTCTGTCATCTCCCATTGCCTTCCCTGACATTCTGCATGTGATTTCCAGTGACTTTTGCAGTTTTAAGTATCAGAATCCCATTGATTACGAGCTCTTGCCCGCCCCCCCCCCACCTCCCTCCCTACAATGAGGGAAATGTTTAAGACATTACCATTTTAAAATAAGTGTTCTTTAAAAGTAGTAAAACTCCTTGCAGAAAGCAAGTAGAGTTATCCAAATGCACTGGTTAAAGTATTTAGGGACATTGTCCATTTTACAGTTTGTGACATCCCGTTGAGAACAGTATAACAGCTAAAGGGATAAATCAAGGCTGTGTGAATGGTCAGGAGTATGGATTAGTAATATTATCTTGATTTATTTTGTTTCAGTAATACTCCTGGTCGGTGTCATGAGGGACTGAATAATATTAAACAGGTTGAAGATTAGAGTATGGTTTCCAGGCTCATCCATTGAGATGGTGTTGGCTCCCATTCTGGAGCTCACTGGCCTCACAAACTCCTCCTGACATTTAGATGCTTCAGTAATCTGCCACTGTCTTAAGGGGATTGTGTAGTTCATGTGCTACAAAGTATATGACAAACACCTCTCATCTCAGCTACACGCATGAAAATCATTTTCATCAGATTCTACATGGGATTGCTGCTTCTGAACTTTTGCCTTTCAAAGCAGATGTCTGGTTTGCCAGGTTTCTCAGTGAAAGGAGATCATATCTCAACCTTCATATGAGGAATGGAATTTTCATCTACTTCTTGATCCTTCTTTGGTACTTAATGTTTTGTCAACCATCAACTCTTCTGACTCACAAACAACCTCCTCTCTAACATGCCTCTCCGAATGACTGCTGGAATAAGTGAATCAACATGGAGTTACCAAGAAAGTCTTATCACTTTAAAACTTAGTGCATGTGTCAGTTGAACTTGGTCTGGAAGTGCCCAAATGGCTTTCTCTAGGGTACTCACCCAACGGTATGAAAAATAAACAGAATAGTTACATTTTCATGAACGTACAATGTGTTAAAAAGACTTTCAGAAACCATGTAAAGATTCTAGTTTTTTTCTAGCCTCGAACCATCTTGCACCTAATGTTTCCTGCATCTTTTCCTCATTTCTTTGGGAGATCTTCCCTCCATAGCTTCCAACATGTCGCCCTTTAGCCCTGCACATTCCTCTTCTATCTCCTGCCCAAGATCCACATGCAAGGCTGTTCAGGTAGACCCACTGTTTCATTCTGCTCTTGCCTAACTGAACTTAATTCTTCCTTTCCTGACTCCATTCTTTCTCCCCTGGTTCAACCCCTTCTCACTTACATTAACACCACTTTGGATTCCCTCTGCCACTTCAATGGCTTCTATTTTCCTGATCCCAATCAGTTTATCTTCACAATGGATATACAATCCCTTAGCAACACCATATCTTTCTTAAAAAGAGGCTCAACCAGTTCTCCTCCAACAACAACTCATTCATCTGGCAGAATCCATCCTCACATTAAGCAACTACTCCAACTCCATTCACTTTTTAAAGATCAGAAGATGTAGCTGTAGTTGCATGGGCCCCAAGCTCTACCTGCCCTTTTGTGGTATCAGTGGAACAGTCTTTATTTCAGACCTACTCAGGCCCCTTTTCTCAATTCTTTTACTAGTACATTCATAACTACATTGGCACTGTTTTCTGCACATATGGAACTTGAAAAGTTCATCATTTTTGCTGCCAATTTCTATCCTCCTCTCATCTTTACATTTCTGATTTCTTTTCTGGATTTCTCCATCTGTACCTTGGGGGACAGGCTGGACACAACATTCATTACAAGCCCACAGACTTCCACAGCTACCTTGATTATAATTCCTCCCATCTTGTCTCATGTAAGGACTATTCTGTTCTCCCAGGTCCTCAGTCTCTATTGCATTTGCTCTGATGATGAGGCATTCAGCAACATTTGATAACTTACTCTTTGTCTGGATCAGAACTGACCATTTCTGCCATCTATCCATCCAGATTTTAACTCATCTTTTTGCTTACTTTCAGTATAGTTTGGACTGTTGCCTTAGAGGAAATGGTATGGAGACTGATTAGTAGCAATGAACTGACAAAGAAATATAATCCAATTCCTACTACCATAATAACACACTTAGTCTTGCCCTATCAAAGATACTGCCTTTATTCCAGCCATCCTCCTCCCACACTGAAAACTAAATTGTTTTTTATGTTTCCTATTTCTGTTGAAGGGTCTCGAATCCGAAACATTAACTCTCTTTAAACAGATGCTGAGTGTTTCCAGCATTTCTGTTTTTATCTTTCGCTGTGGTAATTTTCAGGAGTTGTACAACCCATGTACCACATTTCTTTGCTAATGGATATGTGCGACTCTTTTCTCTGATGAATATATATTCAGGTGCATTGTTACTTTAAAAGAATATTCCTGAAGGTGAAAAGAATCCCTTGCAGAAAGCAAGCTGCATTATCAGAATACACTGATTAAAGTGTTTGGAGGCATTATCTATTTCATAAGATAGTTTCCCTGATGTCCAATTGCTAAGAAAGAGTATAACAAGTAAGAGGATAAATGAAAGCATGATGCTGAAGGATGTGGATTGATAATATTGCCTTGATTTATATTGGACAACTTAGAGATGTCATTGAGCCAATTCTTGGAGTTAGGTAGTAGAGCATCTGCTACACTCTTCGGTGTAATATAAACCATATGGCTGATGGGCTTTCTGTCATCCATGCCAAAGAGTCTGTCCCTTTTGGCCCCATTATTATCCATGAGAAAATCTGGCATCCTTGCTCCAGTTGATCTGCTTCCTACAAACCAACTGCTCCTCAAGATCTCTGAACTGTCAACTGCCAGAAAACAGATCCTCATGTGCTGGGAACATCAGAAGTGACATTACCATTCCAAACCCATATATTTTACAAAGGCCCTTGAAGGAAATTTCATTGGACTAGAGTAGCATATTCCCCTTGCCTTACTAAAGCAACAAGAGGAGAATTCAACTGCCATTCAATGCATTTATCATATAGTTACATATGGCTTAACTTCACATTTATTTTCTTCACCTTGGCTCTAAGTAGAGAGGAGCAATCATCTCCATGTAGTGTAATGGAACCTTATTATTTTCACAGGCAAAATTAATAAACCATCTGACATATGGCTATTCACTTACTGCTCTTTTCCTAAGATAATATATGGTATCACAATCAAAGCTGTGCCAGGGGAGCTCTCCCTGCATCCTGGCCAACACTTATACCTTAACCAACACCACAGTAACAGATTTTCTGCTTACTTATTCATTGCTGTTTGTCGGAGCTTGTTGTGAGCAATGTAACTGCCATATTTGCCTAGTAAACAATGATCAGGCTTCAAAAGTGATTTCTTGATTATGTATGACACTGGAGTGCTTTGGGAATGTCAAAAATTCCACATAAAAAGGTTTTTTTTAATTTACTTATCCATGTTATAAAAAGATTAATTAATTTCAACACTAAAACTTTAAAAGTGTGCACAATTTCAACTGCAAGTCACAATGGCAATATTCTAGTAGGCTGTAATTGTAACATTAAATTGCATGGTTCCGCATATGCCATTTTACATATTCAGAAGTATGCAGTGTGTATAGTAGCAGTGTAGATCATCATGCAGTGCTGAATTGATACCTGCCCTGACAAATTGGGCTGCATTTCTGCACTTAATAGTATGAGCTATACATAGGAAACACGGTCTGAATAGTAGTAAGAAACCTGTCAAACACCCCCCTCCCACCTACTTGTTACAGTGAAGGTCATGGTGGTCCCAAACCTCAGCTTCCATTGTTATAGCAGCAGTGGCTGAAAGATGTCACATTGCACAGGTTACAGTGTTCACAATAACTCAGTGGCTTCCAATGAAATAGAGATGAAATCATCTCTGCTTGAGAAGGAAGCAACTGAATGCATGCATTTCATTGACCAGAGAAAAGGGCTTCTTAAAAGCCCAGATGAGTAATAGACTGGACATGTGTCACATGAAATCTGATCCACTTTGGAGTAGAGAGTGTTACCATGCCATGACTATGCAAATAGTTAGTGACCACCACCAAAACATCTTAATTCTATATATCCACAAAACCCACATTGCCCCTTCATTCCAAAGAATTCCACATCTAATATTTTAAATGTGACTCATGGGATTGCTCCCTTAGCGGTTGGAATATCCTCCTGTGTCACTATAAGATCATTTGCATGCTGCACCACAACAGCTGAAGGCAACTGGAACAGAAAGAGAAGGAAGAACACGCTGACCTCCCAGTGACGCCTGTATTCCACGGGTGAACAAGAGTAGAGAGGGACCAAAATCATCAGGTCTCATTGCCATCCGACCATTACCTAAAAGGTAAAATAAAGCTGCAGATGATGCAAATTTGAAGTGAAAAGAGAAAATCTAAGTATTCTGCAGGTTATGCAACTGAATTTTTCTCCTCAATTGCTGCCCAACCTGCTGAATATCTCCAATATTTTCCGTTTTTACACCTTCATTCTGTCGCTAATTACTTCAGAGCCACTTCAGGCAAAATGAAACAAAGAACCACGCAGATCCACATAGTAAACATTTTTATATACAAAAATCAATACCAAAGCAATCATTGGTTTCCATTGCACCTTCGCCTGTCCTACCACAAAACTACAGTTGTTTCCGCAGTCAATGCTGACAAGCTAACAGTGGAGTAGCTTTCTGATGGCCAAGGATGATGATCTCAGCAGCTCTAGAACTAGACGGCACAGCTTCAGTAAACGCCACCTCACCATTAGCATCAGCAATCTGAGCTGGCTGGCTGAGGGACAATAGAAAGCACACTGTCAGAGCAGCAGCAACTGGGAGAATGAATGTTATCATTAAGTCAGAGGGTGACAAATTTGTACTTCATGGGTAATCTGTTGGAAGGTTTGTGAAATCTTCAAAGCTCCTTTGAACACTAGAATCCAGACCCTAAAGGCAACACTTTGATCTTTCTCAGCAGCAGTCTAAGCTTCCTCTTCAGTGCTCATACATTAACGAGGTTCTGCCTGTCTCCCAACAGAAGGCAAGATCTCCACCAGTAGATGCTGATGCAGTATTGGCTGATATTGAGCTGGAACCCATGTCCTCTTGGGAAGGTTTTAACTAATTTGGCAGGGGGATGAGCACAGGAAGTTAACACTTGCAAGGATTGAGAGAGTTATACTACACCAGAACAAAAAAAACATTTCTTAGGCAGCACTTTTGTTTTAGGCAGGACTACACCAAAAGAGTACTAAAAATCTTAAGGAAGCTTTACAGTGGAAATACAAAAAGAATATGAAGACTGGTAAACTGTAGATGTAATTAACCACAAGGGATTATATTGTTGTGGCAACAATGGAGACCTGGCTAAAACAAAAGGGAAGGTTCTAAATATCCCCAGATAGAAGCTGCTCAGGAAAGATAGGGAGGGGGGAAATAAGGAGGGGAGTTGTAGCATTTATTCAAGAGAAGACTGCAGTACTGGAGAGGGAGGGCATATCCTGGAAAATTCAAGAACAGAAACTAATTGTTTAATTGTACAATAGAGATGCAATTACTCTACAAACTGGGAAAGGATATTGAAGAGCAAACCTGCAGGAAATTGCAAAAGCCACACTATAGTGAGAACGGGGGACTTCACCTGTCCAATTATAGACTGGGAAAGCAATAAGAGGAAAAACAAGTCACTACCGATCATCCACCACACACTGCCTCCTGACCTCCATCTGGTTCCATCTGCCCATCATCTCCTTCCACAGCTAGTTCCACCTATCACCTACCAGCTCCCACCTCACCCCTCCCTCTATTATACTAGCTATCTTCCTTCTACACTCTCAGTCCTGATACAGGGTCTCAACCATCTCTTTGCCTCCACAGATGCTACTTAGCCCACTGAGTTCCTCCAGCAATTTGTATTTTGCTCCAGATTCCAGCATCTCCAGTCTCTCATGTTTCCACCTCAAGTTCTGAAGCACACACCAGCCTCTCTCCTGGTCTTCACTACATTAGCATGTCCATTGCCGAGCCTGCTACCATTGGTTCTTTTTTCACTGTAGCCATGAAGGCTCACAAATGATGGAATACATCCAGCAAATAGCTTCCTTCTCATAAGTATGCAGTCAATCAGTGCCAGTTCAATCCAACCGGTACATAGGACTTCTGAAATAATACCCTGTGAATGAGGAAAAATTAGTAAAACAGCATAATTGACATTGATTATACCCTGCAATCATTTCATAAGATGCATCCACAAACTCCAGGCAGGAGTGACATTAAATTAAATTGGTGGAGGTGTTTGCAATTCCAGAGCCGTTTTCTAATGTGATTGAGTTTCTGGCATCTTCCAAGACAGTCACAATGTTGATCCAGAGCAAACTCACAGAGAACCCAAATGCAGCAC
>JARFYF010000029.1:31652410-31664898 GCA_030265395.1 Rhina ancylostomus | reverse complement strand
AATTATACTGTGCCACATGGGCTTGTAACTTAAGTTATTGCTCTGTTCAACATTCCACTACTCATAGGAGAGAAAAAGGAACATATCAAAGAAGGGAAATATAAATGTCTATGACACTATATTTATTTTCTTGGTTGGTCAGTGAGCATAATTCTTTCATAAAGCATTTTTGCTACGTAACAGTTTGTTCAAAGCTACAGTGAAAATTGGCATTGCAAATTGTGTATCCATTATGCACAATTATATTGAAAAGTGTTATCCCTTTACTGAAGAAATAACTTGACACTGGATGGTTGTGTGTAATGGGTAATACTGCTTCAGCTACCTTGTATACCTTCAGCTCTCTGATTTTCAGGTCCTTTGAAATAAACAGGAATTAAAATTGTGAGAAATGTATAATGAGTACCCAGCCTGATAACAACTACTTTACATTGTCATCCAACATCAAAGTCATTCTGAAACCAATTTTTTTTGTGTATTTTAAAACTAATTTTCTTTCAGTAACATTAATCTATTAGTGAAACTGTACTGTTTTGTTGGATTATATTTTCTTTAAATTACCTAATGGGAAATAAGCTATTTGAACCCTTTTTCATTGATCATGCTATTATAATGGCTAGGACTTTTGAAAAAATACTTACGTACATTCAATCTAAATTTGGGCCCTTTAAATAGACAATGAGGTATGGTTCTAAGTAGCTAGGGCATATTTTGTTTAAAAAATTATTGAATTTCTAAATTAAAATAATGCACTTTACTTCTTTGCAAACATGTTGAGCAGTGGAATTAGGAATCACATTATACATGCAAAAAAAATTTATTAATCTGGAACAAGTCCCTTGACACTTGCCCCTGTCACACCCCCCCCCCCATCCCTGTCACCACCAAAACAAAACGTGGCCTGAATTTCTTACATTAGATTTCATATTCATTTCCTAAGGAGGCCACTCTGCCTGTCAAGTCTATGCCAGCTCTCAGAGCAATCCAATCAATCCAATTCGCTTATTTATTTCCACCAAACTTAATTTCTCTCGTATGCCCATCAAGTCTGCCTTTAGTTTTAACCTGAATGCAATTCTGCTGACACATAGTGTTACTAGGCCAAAAAACTTGGTACCATGGGTTTCCCGAGTTTCCAACAGAGCTTCTTGAAGTGGATATACCTCCCTTCAAGCACTCTGATTATAGCCTGGATCTCGTTCAGGTAGAAAGCCTGCTTCACAAGGAGGAAGAAAAGATAGACAGGAGTGAGAAGTATCATGGGGATGAAGATCAAGGGCATTCAATTCTGGCTAAAAGAATAGTGATGATGAGGTGATCTCAACAGATAAAGAGGAAAGAGGCCAAATAATGGTTTAGAAGTAATACAGATAGCGGTGAAAGGAGAAAACAGTTGGTGCACAGGGATCTGATGGTGGGGACTGGTAAACTTGTTGGGCCTGAAGGAAACACACCTCCTAATCGCAGCCCAAAAGCATCAATTTATTTTATGGATTTAACCTTTTTTTGGCTGTCGAGTTTCCCATGGCATAAACCCACCTGCCTATGCTAAAAAAGAGTATTAATTTTAACATGAAGTTAATCACCTTCATGATATTTAGCTGATGGACCCACATCTCATGAGCCATTTGGATACCCATCCCTTGATTTGCTCCTGGTAAAATAGGAAGTGGACAGATTCTAGACACGTTTGGTTTCTGTTCCGTATTGCCTGCAATTTAACCCCTGTGGCCCCAATCCTTCCTTTTCGGAGAGTGAATATTCAGCCCACTGAGTTAATTAAAATCCCCAAGACTGAGAGGAGTAAGTTTTGTTATTTAAATTTATCCAGGTACATGAAGTAAAGGTGAGTAAATGGCGTTGAGACATTGTTCAGCCACGAATGATAGGACAACTCATCTCTATGGTGATCCTCAGTTCCACCAGGTATTCTTGCATATCATAGTCCAGCTTACATATCTTCCCAGCTTCAAACCATCCATTGCTCCAAACCAGTTGAAGCTAATATTCTTTTTCCAAAATCCTACAGTCGAGCTTCAGTTAGCAATCCCCTTTCCCCAGTTCAACCTGACATTTGTTCAACTTTCTGTACAAGCCGCCAATTATTCCAATTCCATAATTCTTCTTCAATTTCTCTCCCTGAAAAATTGAAACCCTCCCATTCATGCTGTGATTTAATACAGGCTCCATTCCAATTCAAGAACTTACTCTTCTATCACCCTTACCCCATGTCACTAGTCCTACCCTCAACTCAAGTTGCCAAAGTTTCTCATTTAAACTCCCTCAAGATGGCACATTTCTCTAATATAATTAGTACTGATCCTTTCTATCCTCATCTCAGAGTTCCTTAGCCTTGGTCAAAAACACCATGACTAGCTTTTGAACCTCTTCCTCACTGTTCAATATTTCCCTACCGTCTCACATTAGCCTGGTTCTCATTGTCTCTTTCATATATTTCTATTTTTGCTCCAATGCATCAATTAGTTTTTCAGTTCTGTTCACTCTCTCCAACATCCACTGCCCTCTGTCCAGAGGCACCCTACCCTCTCTATTATAATATTCCCAGCTAGTGCCCCTTCTCTGGTTAGCTCTACTCCTACCCAAGTCACGTTGTTGCTGTAAGTGAGACTGTCCATTATATAATTGGACAAGATTTTCTCCTGATCTTGTGCCCAAAGAATGCCATTGAGTTAATTACTCAGTAGAGGATGGTTTAGACAGAAATGGTGCTGGATTAAAGGGTTAATTTATACACCCCACACTTATACCATTGAAATCACCTACCAATTAGATATCTTTATTAGTCACATGTACATCAAAACACACAGTGAAATGCATTTTTTTGCGTGGAGTGTTCTGGGAGCGGCCCACAAGTGTCTCCACACTTCCGGTGCCAACATAGCATGCCCACAATTTCCTAACCCATACATCTTTGGAATGTGGGAGGAAATTGGAGCACCCAGAGGAAACCCACACAGATAAGGGGAGAACGTACAAACTCCTTACAGATAGCAGCCAGAATTGAACCCGGGTCGCTGACGCTGTAAAGTGTTATGCTAACCTCTACACTACTGTGTCTGCCCTTTCACTAATGTGCCTGCCCAGTCTGAGTTTGCTAAACTTAAATGGTTATCATTAGTGTACATTTCAGTAAGTTAACATTGGGTCACTAATTTAGTTGCAAATCTAACCATCCATCCCCTTAAAACAAGGACATTAATTCACAGATATACTGCAGTGTAGATTTGTGCCTATTATTTTCTTTATCCTCTCATAGCAATTCAAGCCTAGGGCTGGGTCTGTGATAGTAAAGGTTCATCAAGGAAATGTTAAGACAAATGTTTTAATTTACTCACGCAAGACTGTATTTAACAATTGTCATATAATTTAGAAAGAATTTTGTGCAGCTAATTCCCCTGCAGCTTTACTAAGAAAGATAGATCCACATCAAAAATCAAAGCTTAAGCATCAGTCTTGGTTTTCAAGAAATGAGCTTCAGTTTCACAAAGACTTTGTTTCCAGGGACAGCACAGACATACAACCTCTCTGCCAAAAACATCCCTCTCATTTTCATCCTCCCCATACCATGAAGTTTCACTGACTAAGATAAGTTATCAAAAGCAGCATGTAGTCCTCCAAGTACTGAAGAGAAAACACTGTTGATCCCCTGCACAATTCACAGAGCCTTCTTTGGAAGTTGATTTTCTCATTCATCTTCTTTGCAAAAGATCTCTGAACATTTTATTTCCTTCAGGATATGCACCACCTTCATTATGTTGGTGTGCTTTGTGGGCCACATGATTAATAGGTAGTATAATGGTAAATGAATGCATGATAGTAAAGTTTCCCAAATCAATCATCTTATATTGAATGCAGCTGATAGACTTTTTCACCTCATCAATAAAGAAAGTCATTAATGCTAGGATTCAATAATACTCTATTGCTAGACTTCTGTAAAAATAACACCACCTACATCTTTCCTGGTCAAATGATGAAAAGATTGGCTTCATTTCCTGCTATAGATTGGGCAGCTTATATCTATGTCTGCTAGAAAACAGACAAATCCAACATTAATTTAACTAAGACAGTTAACACCTCAAAATCCACAACAAAATAAATTAATCATCATGATTAATGCATATTTGTGCAGATAGTAGAGGCACTGCCTCACAATTCCAGTGACCTGGGTTAAATCTTGAGCACAGATGCTGTATATGTGGAGTTTGCTGGTTCTCCCTGTGACTTTGTGGGTTTCCTCCATGTGCTCCAGTTTCCTCCCACACCTCAAAGACGCAAATGTCAGTAGCTTAAATGCCCATTGTAAGTTGCCCTTCGTGTGTCGGTGTGTGACAGAATCTGAGGGGAGTTGATGGGAATACGGAGCGAATAAAATAGGATTAGTGTAGGATTCATGAGAAAGGATGCTTGATGATTGGCACATAATTGATGGGAGGGCTTGCTTCCATGCAGCATGACTCAATGTACCCATGCAGTATTAACATGGATAAGTAAAACTAAATGCGGATGTTCTGTTAAACTCGAGGCAATTCACAAATAGAATGCTCTCTTATTTTACAGAATCAGAACAGAATCAGAGAATTTCATGAATAATCTCAGAATAAAACGTGGGCTGGGCATGTGAAGTAAAAAAAATCATCACTTTTCAAGATTTCTTTTCAAAAATCAGAACATAAGCCAACCATACTAATTACAGATTAAAACCAGAATACCACAGAACTAATGCAAAGGAGGTAAAACTTTAATTTTTGTTGAGCTTGGGCTATTCAGTAAACAAACGATTAGATGAATGTTAAATTATACTTGTTGGAGATGCAGAAAGTCCCTTTGGCTAGCAATTGACAATCAGATGCTGCGCAGTCCTGGACAAGCTCATTTCTGGGTGGTCAAATCAATCACATTCCATCTAAAGCATTTTTTATTAGGATTTTGACTCTTTCTGGATGATACTTAACAATCTCCATCTGACAATACTATTTAAAGCTTAAAATGCAATATTTTACTATAAGTAATTAAGAGAGCCCAGCAAAGAATAACAGGTTATGGACAGTCAGTCTGGCATGCAAAATATTCCATGCTTGGCATCTCTGTTAATACAAACGACATAATATTTAACAAATTTGAATGGCAACAAACTGACTCCAGTCTGAAAAGCTCTGGTGACCACAAAGATTTACAAACTATGCAGACCTTTTTATTATAATTTTTCTGCTTTGCCTGGAGGTGTAACTCTAGACAGAGTATCCTGTGATTGTTTGTATGGAATGACATTGGATAGAAACATTTTACAGTGAAAAATGTTACTTCCCACATGGTTCTGACGTGCAAAGTGAAAGTTTGTCATAATACTTTGGATATGAAGTACTAGTACATTGGTTTTCCATTAACAGCACATATGCTTTCTGGGTCAAGGCATTAAAGGCAGCAGAACGATATTTCAGAAAGACAGAACTCTATGTGGGCATCAAGGAAATACAACGTAACAAAACGCCAACATCTTGTTTAATGCATTTCAGACAAAAACTTCAAACTGTTCCTTTTCATTACGATAAATTAGCAGATGTAGCTCCTCAAATACAGCTGTTCAAAATCATGCCTGCAAAAGGCAGGGAAAGGGAACTCTTAGTAAAACGACAGCTACACAAAAGGCTAAACTGGACATAGTATGGCTTCCAGTTCCTTGATTCTTAAAAGCAAAGTGCCTAATGCCCACATAGACTTTCAGTTTTGCTATTTGTAAGGCACAGTACTTTGCACTGTAAATGACAATGTGTAGAGTAACTGTAACTTGTGCCAATTCTTTGAAGAGACATTCTTGCACCAATTGTATTGTGTATTTTGGTGATAGCCACACCCAGGTTTCAAAACAGCTGTTCTTGTAAATGTTATGCTCATCCAGTTAAATATTATTAAGTGCAGTAAAATATTGCATTTTAAGTTTTCATTTCATTTCATTTAACTGTACCCCTGTTAAAGTTCCTTTTAGGTGCCTTAATACATTCTAACATGTTTAAAATCAAGATGACGTATAACACACTATTAAAATTGATCCTTAAAATGTTTTAAAGATTAAAACAAAATGAAAACACTGATAGTCACATTTAAACATACTCTCATTAATTCAAGTGAATTACCTAAGACTCACCCTTCTCTGTTATCTCTCCATTCACATAAACAGGCTCACTATTCCTGGCTAGGTCTAAGAGCTGAGAAGCTACAGCAATTTATGCTCCACCACTGGACTCCATGAAGGGTAGCCCATGAGGAGTGCAGTGTTAAAGCATGATGGTTGAGTCAACAGCCACCATCCATATGGAAATTCAGGACGTCCAGATTAGTGTGTGCCCTTGCATGGGATTCTGAAACTTACACATTGTGAGGATAAGTGTCAGATATTCCATGTAAAACTGCCTCCTCCTGGGCAATTTTGGGACATCATATAAACCTTTCACTGATCCAACAGAGCACATCATTTTCCATTTTCCACCTTATCTGTGGCTTATCCATGTAGAATGCTCAATTTTGTGAGCAAGGGCCAATTAGAACTATTCTGTTAGTGGTGGAGGACCTTTACTTTAATGTCTTATCCAAATGACAGCAGCTCTAACTTTTTAATAATCCATCAGTTCTGCAGACAGGTTACAACGGCTATACTTATGGACGCCTCATTTAAATGATCTAGTGTTTGGGAAACCAGTGGGTTGGATGGCGATGGATTTTCCAGTTGCTCTGGGGCTGAAGGCATCTTCTGGTGGTTGGGAGTGGGGCATTTCCACATGTCGTCGCTCCCCACCCCACCCTGCTTTCCTGAGCTGCAATAATCGGGGTCTGGGTCAAACTGAACAGAGCTGGGATCACCGGTCTGAGTCTGTTAGACCAGCTGGCAGCCACTTTTCCCACACCTGCTCACTCTCCCATCACAGCTATTTCTGTTGTCGTTTCCAACACCGTTTTTGTTTATTTCCAACTTACAAAAAAGTCGGGTTATGAACTGTTCTCAGGAACAGAACCCCGTTTTAGCCTGGGGACTGTCTGTAGTGTCAACACAGGCTAAATCCTCTGGATTCTGGCTTGAAACCACAACCTTCTGACCTAGCAGTTAAAGTTGTGCAATGCAGTCAAGAGATGCCAAAATAAAACCATGCACAGATTTGTAGACAGAGTAGGGATTTTATATTTTACATGATGGAAACAGAGATCCAGTCTGACAATAACAATGGGGATGATGCAAAAACAGGGCTTACTTAATGCAACATGCAAGTGAGAAAATGATCCCTTGAGAGCAGTCAAAGTGCAGGAAAGTTCTCCTTCATACGCTGGCCAGTATTCATTTCTCGGTCAACAGATTGCTAGAACAGACTCTCTCAATTTAAATTCCTACTTCTTGATGTGTTACAAGAATGTGTTCTTTACAAAATGATGAGTTCTAACTGTCGGTAGAAATACACTTGAATGTATATCTGTTGATAGCAATTTGCCACTAAGTGTATGGTTTTTATAAAGCCACAACTTAACACAGTAATTTCTGTGGTTATGTGTTAAATATAGAATTAAATTCTGTTTCTTGAAAATGGATTAAATTGCAGTCTACAATCCCATTTCTTTTCACCACAAGTGCTCCAACAACTGTTCATTTATCCATTGGTGTAGTCAATATATCACTTTGAACTCTAAAAATTGTCCTTTTGCAAAAATTATAAAACAGTTGTGGTCAATAGCACCAAGCATACAATTGAGCAGTGGCAGTGCAGTCTACTTCACTTCTGAAATCTAGTTCCATTGACATCAACAGAACTGAATGTTCATAGCACAATAATAGTATATTAGTGTTCACAACCAGGTAAATTATTAGTCATGTGCTTTGAAATCTATTGCTTTCTGTCTTGTAGCATACCTTTCATGAATTTCTCATATCCTACTCTAGACTGAAACAGTGGCAAACAAATTTAGGTGCAGCTAAAACATAAGTGCCAGAAATACACCTGAATCTGGAGTATTCTAATCATCTTTTTATTTGTATAATGGAACCATGAAGGATATCAGAAAATGAACGAAGTCTCATCTTTAAAATGTCTTGGGAAAGCTTGTACCTACATTCTACAGACATCAAAACTTTACCAGTAGAAGTAGAGATGAGAGCAAGCATGTACTGTATGTACACAGTGCTCTCTCACAGCCAATATAATGAGATTCGCCAGTCATACAATGTGACAACGGTTCTTTTCTGCCACAGCTACTGGTTTCAGCAGAATTTAAGCATAACCTTAAGTACATTTACTGGGCCACTTTTCTTTAATGATGTAGTATATAGAAGTCTGTGTTAATCATGCAATGTTGCTGTTCTGGTTATGGCTGTATTCACTTACATTGGGTCGCAGTCCTGCTGCCAATCCATAATGTTTCTCAGCTGCTTTGTTCAGGCCAGCTTGTCTGAGGAATGAATAAAAAGTTTCCAAATGAAATGAAATCTGACTTTAGACACGTGTCATATAAATGGTTTATATTTCAGATACAAAAGCTGACAATGCATCCAGATGTTCAGCAGGGAGGACGCACAGGCATACCTATTGCATTTTACCTGCAACTCACTGGACATTTTCCAAAATCATTAGTAATGAGAAGAGCAATAACAATTGTGTCAATTCCAGCGTTAAGTGGCAACACCCAAACAATGCAAACTACTTGCAAATGATTTGTGCAAATGTATTATAATCTCAGACACTCACACACTTTCCAAACAGTTTCCTTTCTTCCTCACCTTTAAGGAGTTGGTTCCAAGGGTACTATCACCCTTCATGTATCTGATCTAAGTGCTGCATTCTTCACAAGTGAACTGAGACTGCTTCTACTACTGTGCAACACAGCAGAACTGAGCATTAGGACCAAGCTTTCCATCTTAGGCAAAGCCCACATCTGAACACTTTACAACAGGGAATAATCAAGCTAAATCAAGCATGAGAACCTTGGCTTATTTTCCCCTCTCTGAATTGAGGCCAATTGTAGCATCCTCAGTCTCATCGCGGCCAAGTGATTGACTCAGCACACTGGTCTATAAAGTCCATACTGGACAATCCCTTAATGAGAAAAAGCTTGCACTGACCCCTGAGGACACAGTCTATTACTGGATCGTATTGCCGGCTTACTTAAAAATTGGACAGCACAAATGGCACTGAGCTGGATTCTCTGCAGGAGTTTCTTTTTAATGTCTTTATTCAATTTTTGGCAGAACCATCTGAAGGGAAGAAGCAGACTGTTGTTTCCCAAGCTCATTGGATGTAATATATTTCCAGTTTTATAGAGTGTTATTAAACATTCATGAGTAAAAACTAAAGTATCATGAAGGTGATGCTTCTTTTATATAAAACTTTTGAAAGCTTTCTTTTCCTTATAATGCTCATCACTGCTCGCCATCTTTACCAAAGATCTTTGCTACTGTTTTGTGGAAGAATTGAACATTGATGAACAGTGGCATTGATCCACTAGCGGCGAAAAAATCCTTCAATACTAGCCAGTTAAGCTTCCTCCACTGGAAGTTCCATGTGAGCCCTACCATTATTATTATTCAGAGTGCTTGTTGCTAATACTTTTCTATTCGAAGGAGTAATAAAATAGATTATATATTCCTATGTTTAATGTACCCAGATGAGGAGTGCCATGGTTTAGATCCCTGTGCTCAAGGCTTTTTGTTGGCTGCTGAACTACAGCAGTTAATGAACAATCATTTATAGAAGAATTCACAACTAAAATATTTACAATAATGTAATTACAAATGAGTAAAATCTAAGACCAAGGCCCTCAGGGCAATCTTTCAATTTACCACCCAGGTGTTAAAGCAGAACTGAAAATCAGTCAATTCCAGTAATTCAGAACGTTCTTAAAGTCCAAATTAATGAAACTTTTCCACAAATTCGTCCCTCTACCTTACACCCTGATTTCCAACTATGTCAGCAGCTTTCAAAGAGCTGAAGGGAGACCAAAAAGCAAACATTAAGGCTAATATAAAGTTTCTTACACTGAAAATGTATTGTGGTTAGTATGCAAAGGTTACTGTGTTCATGATATATCTACAATCAAAATCTGAAAAAAATAACTTTGCAGTTAAAAGTGGTTCAGGCTATGACAAATTGTGAAAAGATAAGGGAGCCTGGTTAAGCCAACGTGCATTAAAGTGGCAATGTACATGGTTAGAACTTTAACTAAAGGCAAATCATAAGCTTGTTTTTGTGTCTACATACAAAATATATAAGGGGCTAATACTAAATTTAACAAGACCTTGAATGTAATACTCTGACTGCATCATATCTAACTTTTATCACTTGCTATGAGAACATTAAGACAACATGAAAGAAGGAACAGAAACTCACTAGAATTTTATCAGGATAAGTTACAGTTACGAAAAGCAACATAAATTTCCAGCCACTGCAGGTTTTCTTTATTTTCGACAAGTTTTAACAAGTTAAAAAGCAGAGCTGAGAGATTTAAGGGTGATTTGATAGAGGTCTTTCACTAATGATGAAAGGTTATGATAGATAAGTGTTTTACATGCACAGTAGATTTGAAAAGTAAAGACCCAGGTTTCAGGTAACCACAAAGTAAATTTACACAGTGGGAATTTTACAATATAAAATTTTCTGTTAAAGACCACCATTGTAAGAGAGCTGATAATTATTTCAAATGGAAAGGGAAGATTTCCTTTAAAAAGAGAAATATGAAAGAACATGGAGAATGGAATTAGATTGGATGTCAAGTAATGTGATGGAGAACATCAATGCATATTAAGGACTATCTAATTACACAACCAGAAGAAACTGCATAACCCAAGGCTGAGAGTTCAAATCTCATCCTGGCATTTTGTGAAACTACATTTCATAAATGTGGAAATTTGAAAGTGACAATTAAAAATAAGCATGAAAGCTGATGGTTTGCTCGAAAAGAAAACAACTGTGCCTAGAAATGGTATCCATTTGCACCTGTTTCCTTACAGAAAAGCTATAAATCACACCATGCAAGATTCCTGTTGAAATCCCACCCACTGGGAAATTAGACCAGGCTCTTCCATTGTCCACTACTGCATGTTTGTCCAGCCTTATCTCATGTGCAGCAGTCATTACCAACAGAAATTATATTTTAAAGGTGCAACCTACAACCTGCAATTTTCACTCACAGTAGAAGAAGGAACAAACCTTTCTGCAAGTCAACAAAGAGATGTGAAGCAAAGGGCATCTACATTTTACCCAGAATCTCTGCCAGCCTCATTTTTATGAGCTTTACTTTTGTTCATAAACATTATTGATGATGATCCCAGCAAATCCATATTATGCATCTTTGTGCAAGATGATGTAATTATTGGCTCCTTAATGAACCCCTAACATCATGGCTTATGGACCAGTTAGGAGTGTGAATGTATACCTTCCATTTGCTGGATAAGTACGATTCCAACAACACTCAAGAAGCTCAACACCATCCAGGATAATGCGGCCCCATTTATTGTCACCCATCCACCACCCTAATTACCCATTTCCTCCGGTTCCAGTGTATAGTCGCTACAGTATGCACTATCTACAAACTGCAAAATGACATGTCTAGGCTGTTCTGAAAACACCTCCCAAACCCAAGACAAAGGCTTCATGCTTGCATGATTGCCTTAACCTTCAGATTCCCATCCAAATCATCCACCACTTGGCTTGAAAATATATCACTGATCTGTCACTGTTGCTGAGTCTAAATGCCACAACTCCCTGCCCAACAGCCCTGTACAAATAGCTTCACCAGAAGAACTGTAGTGATTCAAACAGGTGGCTCCCCACTACCTTTTCGAGAGCACTAAATGCTGGTCATGCCAACAGCAGCCACATCTTGTAAAGGTGTAGAAAATAACATTACTCTTGCCTTTCCTAGTGTCTTCACATGACTAAGGATGCGTCATAAATGCCATCTTGCTAGAGTTGCTCAAAGAAATAACACATCAGGTACTTTCTAATGAATTTAATTGCTCCATGCCCTTTGTTAAAATGTGCTATACTTTTGCAAAATTGACACCAATTTCAATGAATCAGAATTGAGTGGTTATTCATTGATTAAAGCTAGTTTAATCAAAGGAAGACATGTGAGTATGCTGAACATGAGTCACAATGAATGTTTGAAAGGTAATTTATTAATATTAAACCTAGAGTACTGGAATAAAAGTGTAACTTCAAGCCTCCCAATTCAGACAGCTTCAAATTTCCTTGGCTTGATCTAGCTTCACCTGCATATAACTATGATTCCCTGACAACTGCAGGTTTACTTTGGAAAGCTGGTCAGATATATATTCTGCCACATGAATTAAGCTTCATTGCTAAATGATTTAATTGAAGCCTAATCTAAACTTCCACAATAGTCTCAGTATGTTTTCACCTAAAGTTTATTTTCAAATACTGCCACATTTAAAGTCCATAGCCACTATTGCTCAGCAGTCCTTCATTTCTGCA